>CAUYON010038650.1:0-34302 GCA_963573935.1 Arctocebus calabarensis
TCCTGCTTCTGATAAAGTATACCATAGTTCACATCTCCTGGTTCTGATCATGTATACCATAGTTTACATCCTGGTTCTGATAACGTATACCATAGTTCACATCTCCTGGTTATGATAATGTATACCATAGTTTACATCCTGGTTCTGATAACGTATACCATAGTTCACATCCTAGTTCTGATAATGTATACCATAGTTTACATCCTGCTTCTGATCATGTATACCATAGTTTACATCGTGGTTCTGATCATGTATACCATAGTTTACATCCTGGTTCTGATAATGTATACCATAGTTTACATCCTGGTTCTGATCATGTATACTATAGTTTACATCCTGGTTCTGATAATGTATAATATACTTTACATCCTGGTTCTGATCATATATACCATAGTTTACATCCTTGTTCTGATAATGTATACTATAGTTTTTCAGGATGTCACTACTGGGTGAAATGCCATATAGGGTACAAGAGTTCATGCTGTACTAGTTCTCACAAAAGTGAATATACAATTATCTCAAAATTTAAAAATTAATTTAAAAAACAAAACCACACTTTCCAAAAACCTCCAAAAATAGGCTCGGCGCCTGTGGCTCAAGATGTAAGGCGCCAGCCACATACACCTGAGCTGGCAGGTTTGAATCCAACCTGGGCCCGCCAAACAACAATGATGGCTGCAACCAAAAAATAGCCGGGTGTTGTGGCAGGCGCCTATAGTCCCAGCTACTTGGGAGGGTGAGGCAGGAGACTCGCTTGAGCCCAGGAATCGGAGATTACTGTGAGCTGTGATGTCACAGCACTCTATCCAGGGCGACAGCTTGAGGTTCTGTCTCAAAAAAACTCCAAAAATAAAATCTTCATTGGATGCTGCCATTTTGCAAATAATAAATGGAAACCATGAATTGGCTCCGCTAAGGAATGTTAATAGCTTTACCCCAACCAAAGGAAATGGCAGTTTCTCTAGGATCTCCTTCAAAGTACTGGAATAGGCTCGGCGCCTGTGGCTCAGCCACATACACCTGAGCTGGCAGGTTCAAATCCAGCCTGGGCCCGCCAAACAACAATAATGGCTGCAACCAAAAAACGGCCGGGCATTGTGGTGGGCGCCTGTGGTCCCAGCTACTTGGGAGGTGGAGGCAGGAGACTCGCTTGAGCCCAGGAATTGGAGGTTGCTGTGAGCTGTGATGTCACAGCAATCTATCCAGGGCGACAGCTTGAGGCTCTGTCTCAAAAATAATAATAATAATAAAAATAATGGAATAGATTTTAGTAATTCTAGAATGGATGAGAACATTCGACACAGGTTTTGCTGTAGTTTTTAAATTTTTTGTCCAAGTCACAAGGCAGCTTAATAATTTCCAGGGCATATTGCTCCACCGTGGTTTTTTTGTCTGACAATATAGCAAGCAATCTTGCAGGATGGATCAAGATAATACTCTCATATTGGCAAAATCCAATTTTGGTAAATATCCAACTATTTCAGTTGAGCTTTTATTCAGACAAGAGGCAGACCGTGCATTTTCAAGATATAAGGGGCCATTTTAGTTTATTAGCTGTTTGAAGAATCTTGACACACAGATGCCTTCAGAATTTTATATTATGTCATGTTCAATGATATACAAGTGTTGTCACACACTCTTTTATGATCTTTCCTAGCCTGCAATGGTATTGACGTATTAGTAGACAGATGTTCAAAATCATAATAACAGGGTGGCGCCTGTGGCTCATCGAGTAGGGCGCCGGCCCCGTATACCAAGGGTGGCGGGTTCAAACCCAGCCTCAGCCGAACTGCATCAAAAAATAGCTGCATGTTGTGGTGGGCACCTGTAGTCCCAGCTACTCGGGAGGTTGAGGCAAGAGAATCGCCTAAGCCCAAGAGCTGGAGGTTGCTGTGAGCTTTGACTCTACAGTACTTTACTGAGGGTGATAGAGTGAGACTCTGTCTCTACAAAAAAAAAAATAATAATAATAACATACTTCATTCCCAATTCATATCAAAGAAAACTATTTTGGATATGACATGCCAATGGTAACAACTATAGAACACATAACAAATTGTACATTGCTTCGCATACTACCTTTTATTTATTTAGTATGAAAGAATATTTTAATGAAAATCTAATTTATATGGAAAAACATCCCATGTTCATGGATAGGATTTAACATTATTAAGATGAGACTGTTCCCCAAAATCTTCTACAGATTCAATGTAATCGCTGTAAAATCCCAGCAGAAACTGACAAGCTGATCCTAAAAGTCACATGGAAATTAAAGGGACCCAGAATAATCTTGAAAAATAAGAACAAATTTAGAAGATTCATACCTTCTGATTTCAAAACTTCTTACTAAACTATAGTAATCAAAACAGTGTGGTACTGGTACGAGATCAGACACACAGATCAATAGGATAGAACTGAGATCCTAGAAATAAGCCCTTGTATTTGTGGACAATCAATTTTTGGCAAGAGAACCAAGACCATTCCACAGAGAACGAATAGTCTCTCCTGTAAGTACTACTAGGACAAGTGGATATCCATATATGAAAGAATGAAGTTAGATCTCTATCTCACCCCACATATGAAAATTAATTCAAAATTGGTTAAAGACCTAAATAGAAATGCTAAAATTATAAAACTCTTAGAAGAATGGTGGCACCCATAGCTCACTGGGCCACATACACCTGGGCTGGCAGGTTCAAATCCAGCCTGGGCCTGCCAAAACAACAATGACAACTACAACCAAAAAATAGCCAGGCGTTGTGGCAGGCGTCTGTAGCCCAGCTACTTGGGAGGTTGAGGCAAGAGAATCGCTTAAGCCCAAGAGTTGGGAGGTTGCTGTGAGCTGTGATGACACAGCACTCTACTAAGGGCGACATAGTGAGACTCTGTCTCAAAAAAATAAATAAATAAAATTAGCTATGCCTTACCGAATTATGATATAGTCTGTTGCTCTATGGATATGTGACTTCTCCCAGGTCACTTAGTAAGTGACAGAGCTCACACTCAGTGCTCCTGGCCTAGGTTTGGGGAGGGTAGCTGTAGGTGCTTATTATACTCCAGTTGACCTGAATTGGACAGGAGAGTGATTGGGACTGTCCTGCAACCTCCCGTGTTCATGTCTTGCTTCTTGGGGATGGGGTGGAGTTGAGTGCTCTGGGGTAGACATGGGAGCAGGGCAGGATGGGTGGACATAGCCCTCAGATGTGCCTGGCACCCTTTCCAGCTCCCCTGCCTGGGGTCTCCTCCCTGCCAGTCCTCTGCCTTTTGCTGTAACTTTCCAGTCTCTTGGTGATTTCCCAAGATGAACGCACCACACCTCGACTGAGTAGTTTACCTAAATGATAGGATGCTCTTGGTTCAACCAATGAATATTTATGAAGGTTCTATGAGGCCTACAACCTGTAATCAGGGCTGGAGGGTGGAGGTGCTAGACAACAAAAGATCTGGGCCCCCAAGGATCTTCCAACACAGTGCTGGATCCAGAAAGCAACACAGGGCGGATGTGTTTCTGTTGCCTCCACCTACTTCCTGGTTCAGACCCACTAAGGTTCTTTTCAAATCAGTGTCAGTCCCTCCTTTTAACTCCGCCCAGAGTGGGAGGAGTTTGGCTTCTTTAAGTCCCTGAGGGCAGTTTGGCTTGGGTGGGTTTAGAGGAAGCCAAAAGCAGACAGCTATTTAACATTCCCTGGGAGAGGGAGGAATGACTCACAGGTTGTCTTGGGCAGAATGTCAACTGGCTCTGTCTGCAATCAGTACCCAGGAGTGCTGGACTCTTGAAGAAGAGCATGAGGGCACCCTCCACATCCCTGACTCTCAGGCCCTACCCAGAAGGCGGCTGGCTCTCTGGGAGGACAAAATGATCGACAGAAGCTAGAATGCTTTGCACTTCATATTGGAGCCTTTTCTTGAGCCTAGGGTCTTGGTCTTCTTTGTCTCAGGTCATCAGGATGTGACAAATTTGAGAATGTGCTATGTCCGTAGGCCTACTTGAGCCCATTTTCTTTTTCTTTCTTCTTAAAATAAAAATGAGTCTTATTTTATTATTAAAAGAATATTAAGGCTGGGCACAGTGGCTCACACCTGTAATCCTAGCACTCTGGGAGGCCAAGGTAGGTGGATTGCTTGAGCTCAGGAGTTCAAGACCAGGCTGAGCAAAAAAAAAAAAAAGAGAGAGAGTGAGAGAGAAGAAGTAAAGAAAAATTAGCCAGGCATTGTGGCAGTGTCTATAGTCCCAGTTACTCAGGAGACTGAGGCAAGAGGATCACTTGAGTCCAGAAGTTTGAGGTTGCTGTGAGACTATGGCAGTCTACCTAGGGTGATGGAGTGAGACTCTGTCTCAAAAAAATAAATAAATAAAGTGATACTAAAAAGTTTAGTTTGTCTGTTTGTTTGTTTGTTTTTTGAGACACAATCTCATTCTGTTGCCCAGACCAGAGTGCCTAGCTTACTGTAGCCTCAAACTCCTGGGCTCAGGTGATCCTCCTGCTTCAACCTCCTGATTAACTGAGACTACTGGTGCCCAGCACAACACCTGGCTAATTTTTTAATTTTTAGTAGAGATGGGTCTCCCTCTTGCTCAGGCTGGTCTCCGACTCCTACACTCAAGAGATTCTCCTGCCTCGGCCTCTCTGAGTGCTAGGATTATAGGCGTGAGCCACCATGCCCAGCCCTACAAGTTTAAACCATGTTTTGGTATTTGAATCCTTTGGAAAATACCATTTAATAAAAATACTTTGGTGTTATGTTAAGTGAAATAAGCCAGTCACAAAAAGACAAGTGCTGCATAACTCCACTTACATCCAATATCTAAAGTAATCAAAGTCATGGAAACAGAAAAGACAATGGTGGTTGTTAGGGACTCAGGGGAGGGAAATTGTCATGCAGTGGGTAAAGAGTCTCAGTCTAGAGATGAAAAAGTTCTAGAGATCTGTTGTATAACAACATGCATATACAGTTAACATCACCACACACTTAAAAATGGTTGAGGGGTAGATTTGTGTCTTTTTTACTATAATTACTCCCCAAAAGTATTTTCATTTGTGGATGTTGTGTTATATATGCAGTTCTGTATTCTGTTGTATTCACTTAAGTAAATCTAAAACTTTATAATCATTATTTTGAATGGGCACATAGTATTTCTTTTATTTTTTTTCTTCCTTTTAAAAAAATTTTTTTTGAGACAGAGTCTCACTATGTTGCCTCCAGGAGAGTGCTGTGGGGTCATAGCTCACAGCGACCTCAAGCTTTTTGGGCTCAAGTGATCCTCTTGCCTCAGCCTCCTGAGTAGCTGGGACTACAGGCACCTGCCACAATGCCCAGCTTATTTTTCTATTTTTTTTTTCTATTTTTTTTTAGAGATGGAGGGTCTCACTCTGGTTCAGGCAGGTCTCAAACTCCTAAACTCAAACGATTCTTTTGCCTTGGCTTCCTAAAGTGCCAGGATTACAGGTTTGAGCCACTAGTCCAGCCCACGTTCTCTTCTTGGACTTTTCCATTACTGAATTAGGAAGGATGCAGTGAGTTTTTAATACATGCAGGTTTTCCCTGAGCTGGTCTTCCTGCAGAGGAGGCACAGGATCAAAGGATAGAAACATACAAGGGCTTTTGTTGTACATTGCCAAATTGTTTTCCAAAAGGGTTGTACTAATTTCCCCTCCCACCAGCAATGAATGAGCACTGTTGTTTTGCCACACCCTCAGCAATGTTGAGTATTATCATTTTCTCAAATCTGGGCTGATTTGGTAGGCACACATTTGCATCTTCTAATTTTCATTCCTTTGATAACTGATGAGCAGGAACATCTTTCCATGCTTTTCTGAAGTGCTTATTCCTGTCTTTTAGCCTTGCCTTTCTCTTATCCATTTAGCTTTTGGTGTCGTTAAGGTTTTCTTTTTTCTTTCTTTCTTTCTTTAGACCAGAGTCTTGCTCTGTCACCCAAACTGGAGTGCAGTAGTGTGATTACAGTTCACTGTAGCCTTGAACTTCTGGGCTCTAGTGATCCTCCTGCCTCAGCCTCCCTAGTAGCTGGGACTACAGGTACGTGCCTCCAGGCCTAACTAATTTTGCTATCTTTGAATTTTTAAAGGCAAGATCTCACCGTGTTCATGTTTCCCAGCTTGGTCTTAAACT
This sequence comes from Arctocebus calabarensis, assembly GCA_963573935.1. Classification (NCBI taxonomy): domain Eukaryota; kingdom Metazoa; phylum Chordata; class Mammalia; order Primates; family Lorisidae; genus Arctocebus; species Arctocebus calabarensis. The sequence goes on from CAUYON010038650.1 coordinate 6,130, forward strand.
CCTGGCCTCAAGTGGTCCTCCCACCTTGGCCTCCCAAAGAGCTGGGATTACAGGTGTGAGCCACTGTGCCTTGCCTTCAAGGTTTTTCTTATGGAGTTGCATAAATTCTCCCAGGAGCCAGCTTTGGATACATCATATAACTGTCATCACAGCCTGAGATAATGAGTCCTGTTCCTTCTCTAGGCCTTTGTCACCTTAGAGGGGCTCCTGTCATCTCCCTAATTCCTGCATGTTTTTCAAGGCCTGGTTACTTTCTTTCAAAAGTCCACCCCGCTAGCCCCAAACTCTATTTTTCTTTCCCTTTCCACTCCATCTAAGCATATTGGGTGTTTTATAGCCTGGTTATAGTTTCAAAATCATTCAGGTTGAGTTCCTGGTGCTCTACCGCCTCTTGTCTCCCCAGGGAGCATGGGTGTCCACTGCACGAGTGCCATTCGAGGCAAACCAAAGATGCACAAGCAAGTGGAATTGTCAGAAACCCGCCAGCTCTAACACTCCCAGGCTTCCTCTGGCCTCTGCCCGTGCCATAGACGTTCATTTTGGGAAAAGTATGGGTTTGGGTTTGAATCCCAGATCCTCCGCTGTCTTAATGTGACTGAATTCCTTGCACTTGCTGGGCTCTGGTTGTCTCAGTCGGCAAATGGGATGATGGTTTTCCTCTCCCTTGGTGAGGTGAGGATTGAATGAGATAATTTGAAACAAGGGTTTGAAATACCTCTTGGTACAAAATAAACATTAATAAATACTTAAAGAAAAAGGGAGCTATTATTGTTTCCTCACTGTCATTCATGTGATGAAAACTGGGTTTTTCAGAGAGGCCACCTGTATTGGTTTCCTATTGCCACTATGATGAATTATCCCAAACTTAGTGACTTTAAGCACCACAAATGTGTCCTCTTACAGTTCTAGAGGTCAGAAGTCCTGGGTTTCACTGGGCCACAGTCCAAATGTCAGCAGGGCTACGCTAGCTCTGGAGGCTCTGGGAGTGAATCTGTTTCCTTCTGTTTTCTGACATCTAGAGACTGCCTGCATGCCTTGGCTCATGGCCCCTTCCTCCATTTCCAGCGTGGATCACCTCAACCTCTGCTTCTCTCCTCACTTCTCTCTCTGTCTCTGGTCTTCCTACATCCTTCTTAAAAGAAACTTTGTGATTACTTTGGGACTGTCCCACCCAGATAGTCTCTCATCCCAAGATCCTTAACTTAATGGTATCTGCAATGTCCCCTCTACCATGCAAGGTGGTTTATCCACAGGTTCTGGGGATTAGACTGAACATTTTGGAGGAGCCATTATTCATACTTTCATGCCTACTTGATCTGGCCTCCCACACCCCTGTTCACTTGGCTGTTTTGCTCATCCAAGAGGGGGCTAGAGGGAAAAGGATTGGTTTCTGAGTGATCCCTGTGGCAGGTGCCCTGATCACCTGGGGATAGAGATTCTTCTACTTCCACTAGGAAACTGAGACTTAGACAGGCTCAGTGCTTGCCCACGAGCAGACAGCACAGAGCACACAACAGGTGGAGCCCGGTTTACAGTCCACCAGGGCTGGCTGACTCCAGATCCCTTGTTTCTTACACCACCCGATGATGGTGTCTCTGTTCAGAGTCATTCAGTTCAGCTGGACAAGCAGATCTTGAGGGCCTACCTTGAGCAAGGCACCCTACAACAGATAACATTGTTTTCTGCACTTTTATGTAGAATTTGTTACCTGACCTTAGGCAATTCATTGTGACTTTTTTCGAGACAGAGTTTCACTTATTAATCCTTGGTAGAGTGCTGCGTTATCATAGCTCACAGCAACCTCCTACTCCTTGGGCCTAGGCGATTCTCTTGCCTCAGCCTCGCGAGTAGCTGGGACTACAGGTGCCCGCCACAATGCCTGGCTATGTTTTTGTTGCAGTTTGGCCGGGGCTGGGATTGAACCTGCCACTCTGGTATGTGGGGCCAGCGCCTCACCCACTGAGCCACAGGTGCCGCCCAAGTCATGTGACTTTTTCCAACCTGAGTTTCTTCCTGTGCAAAATGAGGAGGGAGTTGTAGAAGAAATGAAGCCTGTGAGCAAGCACTTCACAGAGGAGCAAACTCATGGCCAGGAAATGTGTGCAAAGCTGCTTCACTCATTAATGAGGCCAGGCAGAGTAGCACTCTGGGAGGCCAAGGTGGGAGATCCCTCGAGCTCAGGATTTTGAGATCAAACTGAAAAGAGCAGACCACCCCCTACCGCTGTCTCCACTAAAAATAGAAAAAAAACTAGCTGGGCTTTGTGGCAAGCACCTGTAGTGCCAGCTACTCGGGAGACTGAAACAGGAGGATTTCTTGAACCTGGGAGTTTGAGGTTGATGTGGGTTAGGCTGACACCGTGGCAATCTAGCCTAGGCAACAAAATGAGATTCTGTCTCAAAAATCAAGAAAATGGCTTGGCATCCTTAGCATGGTGGTTATGGAGCCAGCCACATACACCAAGGCTGGCAGGTTCAAACCTGGCCTGGGCCTGCTAAACAACAATGACAACTGCAACAAGGAATGGCCGGGCATTATGGCAGGCACCTACAGTCCCAGCTACTTGGGAGGCTGAGGCAAGAGAATCACTTGAGCCCAAGAGTTTGAGGTTGCTGAGAGCTGTGATGCCACAGCACTCTACCCAGGGCGACATAGTGAGACTCTGTCTCAAAAAAAAAAAACCAAGGAAATGCAAATTAGAACAACAACAAGGACCTCCACACTTCTCTTTTCCATACCAAGCAGAATTTGACCTTTGGGACAACATAAGCTCTGGGCTGTATCTCTTGTTCTGCCCAACATCTTCAGAACCAGATGTGCGTTGCATGTACACTGTTGGTGGCTTCAGACCTGTCACCTGCAGAATGCCAAGAAGCTGGTTTGGGAGAAAATGCCCAAGAATTGATACTGTATGTTCATTTAAACCAACAACACCTTCCTGATGTGTGGAGGAGGTTAAGGGATTGGGGTGTGTGGTAAGGAAGCAAAGGGTCATCTCTGGCCAATGCAGCCTGTTTCCAAGGGCCACCTTGTTCTCAAGACAGATGGCTTGGAGCTAACAGAATAGCTTTCTTTATTATGTTTCCCCATTTATTGTTTACTCATTTAGAACTCCTGTGAGGGCAGGGACGTCATATGTCTGTTTCACTAAATTTACTATATGCTTGGCACACAGTAGGTCATCAGGTAATATCTGTTGAGTTACATGAATGAATTGCTTGGACCTCTATTGGATTGAATTGGACCTCTATTTTGTTATTGGAGGATGATTCTGCTGAACTTAGTACTGATTCAGTCATTCATTAAAAAAATGTTGATTGAGCCCTTCTATGTCAGGCCCTTGCTAGACGCCATGTACACAGAGCAGACGGCAAGCCCTCCCACCCTAGATCTTCCGTCTAACCATGGAGGCAGACATCCTGTAACCTTGCACAATTAATTGTCAAAGCACAGTGTGATAAGTGCTCCAAAGGAAAAACTACAGAATTCCATGAGGACATTTAATAGGGAGAAGCCTCTAAATTCCCAAATTCAATCACCTTGTTAGAACTGCCAATCCTTGGCCAGGCACAGGGGCTCATACCTGTATTCCCAGTGCTTTGGGAGGCTGAGTAGGAGGATCACTGAGGCCAGGAGTTCGAGACTCTGTCTCTCTAAAAAAAAGAAATATTTTTAAATTAGCCAGGCGTGGTGGCACATGCCTATAGTCTCAGCTTCTCTGGAGCTGACATGTTAGGATTCCTTGAGCTCAGGAGTTTAAGGTTGCTGTGAGCTGTGATTATGCCACTACACTCTAGCCTGGGTGACAGAACAAGATCTCAACTCTTAAAAATTTAAGTTAAACAAAAACTGCCATTCTTCAAACATACCTTTTTTTTTTTATTTTTTTATGTTATTTTATTTTTTTGGCAATTTTGGGCCGGGGCTGGGTTTGAACCAGCCACCTCCAGCATATGGGGCCGGCACCCTACTCCTTTGAGCCACAGGAGCCACCCCTTTTTTTTTTGAGACAGAGCCTCAAGCTTCACCCTGGATTGAGTGCTGTGGCATCACAGCTCACAGCAACCTCCAGTTCCTGGGCTCAAGTAAGTCTCCTGCCTCCGCCTCCCAAGTAGCTGGGACTACAGGCGCCCACCACAACGCCTGGCTATTTTTGTTTGGGTTGCAGCCATCATTGTTGTTTGGCGGGCCCAGGCTGGATTCGAACCCACCAGCTCAGGTGTACATGGTTGGAACCTTAGCCCATTGAGCCACAGGCGCCGAGCCGCCTATTTTCTTTTTAATGGTCAAACAGAGGTCCTATGGATAAGGGTTCCCGCATGTTCCTGGTCCCCACCAAGGGTTCCTATCACTTGGGGCTGTGTTCCCTCTAATTCCACCATCAAACCAAGGCTCACTCTTGTTCAAACACCTTCAAACATATCTTACAGGATTGAATCCAAACTCCTCACACCAGAATTAAGGTCTTCTGTGATCTGACCCAAGCTTTTCTGGTGAACCTCACGTGTCCTATACTCTGTGCCCTGACTGTGCTGAGCTGACCCCAGCATGATCACTCACTACTGTAGAGCCTGGGGCCTGAGCTCTCTCAGGACCTTGATTTTGTCGTCTATGAGTTGATGTGTTTGAACTAAAAACGATCCTCAAGTTTTATAAAGGGTATGAGTCCAGCATTACTCCCCCAAAAATACTGCGTGCTTTTCTCCTTTGTACTTTTACCCAAGCTGTGCTGTCTGCCTGGAAGAGCACAGCTGCCACCTGCGATTTCTGCGAAATGATATTCCAGATTGGTTTTTCTTCAAGATGGAGCCCAGATACCATCCTCTCCAAGAAATTCGAAGAAATCCATTCTCTGCATTTGCAGAATAACAGCGTGCAGCTTCATTAAGGTACTTACTACCTTCTGTTATGTGCAGCTGTGTGCAGACACCACGGCCCAGTGTTGGGATCTGCAGTAAGATGAGCCACAGTTCACATCCCAACCTTGCCCCTTATTCGCTGTGCAAACTTGACAAGTCACTTACCTGCCTGTGAAGTTCCCTCATCTGTGAAATGGAGATCACAAAATCTCCCTCTTGGGGCTGGGCACTAAATGTTAAAATAAACAGAAAGTGTGTTACAGTGCCTGGCTCACAGCAAGGGCTAAACCTACCGTCATTCTCCCCTGTTGCATTCTCAGGGCCTTCCTAATGGGAACTAGATCTTACCCATTCCCGTACCTCCCATCGAGCTTAACGAGGAAAAGGGAAACAACATAATCAATGATTGCACTTCTGTTATGTGCAAGGCATCGTGCTGTATACACATGTTTTCTTAAATTCTCACTCGGTGAAGTTGGTGTTATAACTACCCCATGTTCTAGGTGAAGGAATTGAGGTTTAGAGATGTGAAGGGCCTTACTCAGGTGGTGCAGATGATAACTAGCAGAGCTGACATCTGAGCTGGGATGTGTGCCTTCAGAGCCCAAAGCAGCTCTGAGTCATTTTTACCAAACTCATTCATCACAGTGTAGTAAGCTCCCTAGAAACTGCTCTGAAAGTCTGTGGCATTGCCAGTTCTGTTTCCCATGTCAGACTCTGAGTTCCTTAAGAGCAGAGCTTGTGTCTTTTCCTTTTATATCGTCAATATCCCCAAGTTATCTACAGATGTGCCTTGGACACAGACATTTGCTGGATGGATGAGCAGATAGACAGATGAACAGATGGATGGATGGGTGGCTGGACAGGCAGAGGAACAGTGAATGTATGAACAAAAGAGTCCTCAGGCTCAGCGCCTGTGGCTCAACGGGGCTAAGGCACCAGCCACGTACACCTGAGTTGGTGGGTTCGAATCTAGCCCGGGCCCGCCAAACAATAATGACAGCTGCAACCAAAAAATGGCCGGGTGTTGTGGTGAGCACCTGTAGTCCCAGCTACTTGGGAGGCGGAGGCAGGAGACTGGCTTGAGCCCAGGAATTAGAGGTTGCTGTGAGTTGTGATGCTATGGCACTCTATCCAGGGTGAAGCTTGAGGCTCTGTCTAAAGAAAAAGAAAACCCCAAAGCATCCCCAGATGAAATGTTTATGCGCCCAAGCATTCCTCTCTAATGGCCCTCTGCCCCCTTCTCCGGGGACAGCCCTAGGGCTGGGCTGAGAGTGGGAAAGACTGTGAGAGAAGAGTTAGGAAGAAAACACACCCCACATGACCACCAAGCCTCTGTCAAGCTGTCATCAGGGTGGACACAACAGTGGTCAGATTCCCGCTGCAACAGTCATGCCAGCCTCTGGGATGCCACCCCCTCCAGTGCCCGTGAGTGAAGCTAAGACCTGATTCACACTTCTGCCCTTCTCCCTTTCCCTCCACCGGCTCCCACTGCCCCACCCTGATTCTTGACCATAAGGAGAGAGGCTACAGGTTAGATTTTGCCACAAAGTCACCAAATCCCCAGAAAGGGCGAGGCCCTGAGGCTGGTTTGGGCCCAGGAAGTGGGTCAAAAGCCAATGCCTCATTACTGAAATAGTAGCAAAGGCCCGAGATGCTTAATCACCGGGCCCAGCTGATAGTATCTCTGACTCCCCACTACATCCCCGGAAGGGAGGGAGGGACCAAGGGCGAGGTGAACATCCCCGGCCCACACTCCCTGGGTGGGATAAAAGCACTGGTGTGTCCAAGGGCTCAGCACAGGGCCTCACCCATAGTAAGTGCTCAATAAATGGGCACTGCAATTATCAGTGTTATCAATTATCATCGAAGGTAATTGACTGCTGCTGAAGTGACTCTTTACTCTGGTTACATTTAGAAAGGCCCTGAGGCCCATGGTTTTGAACCCAAATCCATGTCACACTCCAAAGCAGTGAAAATAAAGAGGAAAGAAAAGATCGTGCTTGGTGCCAGGCAACCCATAAGATAGAATTTGGGGCAGCTATTTGATCACTGGGTGGTGCCCTCTTTACTGCTAGTATTTTGACTGCCCTGCTCAAGTGCCCAGGTGTGAACTCCGGGTTACCCGGGAGCTTACGCCGGTCACCTGCGCTTCCGGAGTTTCCCATTCTGTAAAGCTAATGTAAACAGTCCTAGCAGTGGACTTGCCAAATGATTAGATGAGCACCGGCATCCTGACTTTGGGAGCAAATAAGATCCCTGGAATAATGGAATGAATACAAATCCCTGTATATTTCAGCAATGACCTCGGGTGGGTCTGATGTACTAGACCACAGACCTGCCTTGGAGACCATAGAGTCCATTTGTCAATAGGCTTAGCACAGTTGTTGGCATTAGTAATTGCTCGGTAAATATAGTCATTCCTCAGTATCTGAAGGGGGGATGGTTTCAGAATCTCCCATCCCACAGATATGAAAATCCAACATTGTTCAAGCCACTGATGTAAATGATGTGGCTTGTTTTTACATATAACCTATGCACATCCTCCTGTATACTTTAAATCATCTCTAATACAATGTCAACGCTATGTAAATAGTTGTTATACTGCATTGTTTTTTATTTGTGTTAATATTCTTTTATACTGTAATTTTTTTTTTTTTAGTATTTTCCACCTGCGATTGGTTGAATTCTCTCTCTCTCTTTTTTTTTTTTTTTTTGAGACAGAGTCTCAAGCTGTCATCCTGGATAGAGTGCTGTGGCATCACAGCTCACAGCAACCTCCAATTCCTGGGCTCAATCGAGTCTCTCGCCTCTGCCTCCCAAGTAGCTGGGACTACAGGCGCCCACCACAACGCCCGGCCATTTTTTGGTTGCAGCCGTCATTGTTGTTTGGCAGGCCCGGGCTGGATTTGAACCTGCCAGCTCAGGTGTATGTGGCTGGTGCCTTAGCCCGTTGAGCCACAGGTGCCGAGCCGGTTGGTTGAATTCTCAAAAAGGAGCACCTGCAGATCCAGAGGACCAACTGTAATGACTTTGGCTATTATCAAAAGGCTCTGAGCTGTCCTGGAGCCCCCGGGTCCTTACCTCCAAGGCACTTTTGTTAACTGACTTCAAAATTAGGTCTAAATCCACCCAGGGCTTGGCCTATCTACTGCTCCAACTCTGGTGCATGGCACCCAGGTGCCTGCGATTGTCCTTGCGTCTACTCTTGATCCCTTCAGCCCTCACCAAGCAGTCATAGTGATCACGTTTTTCAAATGGCTAAATCAGAGTATGACACTTACAAATCAACCCCCTCCCCGTGATTTCTAAGACGTGGTCCCTGCCTGTCTGTTCGACTGTGTCTTGATCTTGCTCACCTTCTTTCTGTGCCTGAAATGGACCGATCCTGCCCCCACCTCGGGACCTTTGCCCTTGCTGGATCCCGTCGCAGCTGTCCCATTCTCATTACTCGGGCTTCAGTTCACACATCGCTTCCTCTAAGAAGGCTTTTACAACCTCCCTTCCCAATGTTGCCCCAACATATGACGTTGTTTCTTCACAGAAAAGATCATTTTTAGTGTTTATGGCTTGATAGCTCCCACCAGCCAGACTCTTTGTCTGTTTTGTTCATTTTAATATTCTCAGGGCCTAAAGAATGTGACTAGTATATACTTACGGATGTTAGAAATATTTGCTAAATGAAGTCATTATTACTGTTGTTATTGTAACTTATTAAAATGCCTACGGTAAGCTAAAAGAAAAAGTTGGGTTTATGGCCCAGCGCGTATCTCATACCTGTAATCCTAGCGCTCTGGGAGGCTGAGGCAGGTGGATCCTATGAGCTCAGGAGTTCGAGACCAGCCTGACCAAGAGTGAGACCCCCCAACTCCCCCCCTCCAAAAAAAAAAAAAAAAAGAAAATCTAGCCTGGTGTTATGGCTGGAGACTTTTAGTCCCAGCTACTTGGGAGGCTGAGGCAAGAGGATGGCTTGAGCCCAAGGACTTGAGATTGCTGTGAGCTATGACATCATGGCACTCTACCCAGGGCAACAGAGACTATCTCAAAAGAGGAAAAAAAAGAAAAGAAAAAGTTGGGTTTCAAAAAGGTATACCATAATTTTCCCTTTTCTAAAATTTTGTCTCCAAAAAATAAACGTACAGATATTACATCTACATATGCCCATCCATACACATATACACCTATGCACAAGGTATATATGATGTACATGCCCAAATGTATATACAAAAATCTGCAAGGAGATACAGCAAATGTTGCAGTTTTTGTTTATAAGCAGGATGCATTTATTTTATTTATTTATTTTTTTGAGACAGAGCCTCAAGCTGTCACCCTGGGTAGAGTGCTATGGCATCACAGCTCACAGCAACCTCCAATTCCTGGGCTCAAGCAAGTCTCCTGCCTCTGCCTCCCAAGCATCTGGGACTACAGGCGCCCGCCACAACGCCTGGCCATTTTTTGGTTGCAGCCGTCATTGTTGTTTGGTGGGCCGGGGCTGAACTCGAACCCGCCAGCTCAGGTGTACGTGGCTGGTACCTTAGCCCGTTGAGCCACAGGTGCTGAGCCTGAAAAATGTCTTTAAGTAGCCAAGGGGCTGTTAATAAACCTGTTTATGTGAAACCTGGAGGAAAAAAAAAAGAAAAGCATCTTTTAAAACTTTCTTTTTAATAAAGAAAGCAACCAATAAGAAATGGAGAACATTCATCGTACCTAGAACCTGGACTTAAACCAATGAACACCACAATTCATTTCCTGTTCAAATTACTAACAACCAAAGGGGTCTGAAACTGTCCCCAGACATCACACAGGCTGGTGTGGAGAGACACATCTTCTCCATGTGTTCGGCTCCAGGAGTAACAGAGAGAGCGTGGGAATCCTGAGATAAAGGGCATCGTGCAACATGGCGAACAATGTCCTCGGCTTCAGCAGTGAAACTGACACACTCTTCAGCAGCTGCTTGTCACAACCACCTCGATAAAAACTAGGGTAGAACATCAAATCACAAGTCAGCAAAGATATTTTTGCATGCGGCAAAACTAAAGTGCCTTGGGTACATTGCCTAACTTGTGGATGGAATCACAAGCACTTATATCATGTTCGAGCACCTTAAATTCATGCACTGGTTTAATTCTTGTGTTAACCCGTGTGCAATAGGCACTGGTATGTTGCTACCATCCTCATTCTTTTATAGAAGAATAAACTATGTACAGAAAAGTTAGACAACAGGCCTATGGTTATACAGCTAGACCATGGTAAAGCTGGGGTTTGAACCCAGGCAGGCCAGCTCTGGCTCTCTGGGCTTCTCCTCAGTAAGCAGTACAGCCCCCAAAGATGCAGGGGACTGGGGGAAGTTACACATTCCTTTTAATTCAAGCTAGTTTCTTTTCTTCCTGTCTACCCAAAGACCGTACTTCGCCACGTATAATGTGTACCTATGTTTTTGGCCCAAACTTTCAGGGGAAAAAAAAAATCTTTTAATTTTTTTTTTTTTTTTTTTGAGACAGAGTCTCACTTTGTCATCCTTGGTAGACAGTAGAGTTCCATGGGGTCACAGCTCACAGCAACCACAAACTCTTGGGCTCAAGTGATTCTCTTGCCTCAGATTCTCAAGTAGCTGGGACAACAGGTGCTCACCACAATGCCTGGCTAGTTTTTCTATTTTTAGTGGAGGCTTGCTCAGGCTGGTCTAGAACTCCTGAGCTCAAGCAATCTGCCTGCCTCGGCCTCCCTGAGTGCTGGGATTGTAGGTATGAGCCATTGTGCCTGGCCTAATCTTTTAATTTTTTTTTTTTTTTGAGACAGTTTCATTTTGTTGCCCTCAATAGAGAGCTGTGGTGTCACAGCTCACAGCAACCTCCAAACTCTGGGCTTAGGCGATTCTTTTGTCTCAGTCTCCTGAGTAGCTGGGACTACAAGTGCCCGCTCAGCTATTTTTGTTGCAGTTTGGCGGGGCCGGTTTCAAACCCGCCACCCTTGGTATATGGGGCTGGCGCCCTACCAACTGAGCCACAGGCGCTGCCCTACTCTTTTAATTTTTTAATTTAAATTTTTGTTTTTTGTGTGTTATGAAGGAATTTTAGAGTTCATTTTTTAACATATTTTGGTACAAGAAATTTTATGTAATTACAAAACACAAGAACAGATTCAAGGTATGAGAAATTTTACGTACTGATAGTACATAAAATATAGTACTACCCATGTACAATGCATACCCTTACTTTTCCCTCATAAATTAGGGCAGAAAAGGTGGCCATTATACATGGCAAAATACGGTATTTTGACACTTGTGCTGATTTAATCAGCTCGGCCAGCCCTATTCCATAAGGTACTGTTCTTTAATTAAGCATGGCTGAAGGCAATTAGCTTGCAGATTTGAATCCCAGCTTTAGCCCTTTTGGCTGTGTTGCAGGTAACTGCTCCAAGCTTAGTTTTCTCCTGTAGAAAACGGAAGAACTCACACTTCCAAGGATTATAGAGATTAAAGGAGATCATCAGTGTGACTGTGCCTGCCCCAGGACCCAACTCCATTCATTAAGAAGGCACGTGATAAAAGTTAATTCTTCTTCAGAAGCCAAGCCCACCAGCCATTCATTTATGCAATGGAAAGTAATACTAATACCTGCTTCCCAGGGTAGTTGTGGTGATTTAATCCAATAATATGTGCTTAGCACGTGCACGGTCCATACGTGGTAAATGTCAGGGTATCGTCATTGTCATCATTGTGGTGCTAGTAAGACAAGGTGGGCAAGGGGGGCCTCTCTAGAGCCACCTTTCCTGAGCTGAAACCATGGATTCCAGGTAGGTTACTTCATCTCTCTAAATCTCAGTTTCCTCACCTGAGGAATGGGATAATAACAGTACCCAAATGTGACAGGGTGTGTAATGCTTTGGCATGCTGCCTGGCAATTAAGCCCTTAGCTACTATACTCTCTAAGGTATGTTTACCAGGTGCCCACTTGGCCCTGAGCACCCATCCCTGTGGGGCAGGAGTTAGGCTGATTTTCCATCTGAGGAGTCCGGGGCTGGGATCAGGGGTCTCCATTTGAGGATTCTTGGTTTGTAGACCATCTGGTCAATAGCTGGCACGCAATTCACACTAGAATGATCAGCTTCCCCCAGGGAAGCCAGCCTAGGCCCTGGCACAGCAGGTGGGTGGAAGACAAGCTGGCTTGAAGCTCAGGAATGAGCACATCCTAATGGCTGTGAGCTTGGCAGACACCTTTGGGAAGCTGAGACCCACCTTCAGGGCCAGGCATTCAGCTCCCGAGTCCTGGCCTGAGGCCCAAGGGAAGTCCTGGTCTTGCAGGCATCTGAGCAGGAACTTTGTGCCTGAACAGAGCCTCCTTTGTGTATGGTGGCAGCGGCAGATAACTGCCCCTGGGTGGCAAGTCACTCACCAAAGGGCAACCATTGACTTAATAACTGGAGCGATTGCTGGGCTGCACCAGTAGGACCACTGTGCTGGTCTCCAGGGTAAGCGCCACCAGGACTGTGACCGCACCTGTGGGGGACCCCACAGCCTCACAGCTTGGGACCCCTCCATTCCAAGATGCTAAATCATACCTGTTATCCCCACAGTAAAGTCTGGAAACTTCAAGAAGGGGAGAGTGCTCAGAAATTTCCAGAGGTGGCTTGGCGCCTATAGCTCAAGTGGCTAGGGCACCAGCCACATACACAGGAGGTGGGGGTTCGAATCCAACCTGGGCCTGCCAAACAACAATGACAACTACAACCAAAACATAGCTGGGTGTTGTGGAGGGCACCCATTGTCCCAGCTACTTGGGAGATTGAGGTAAAAGAATCGCTTATGCCCAAGAGTTGGAGGTTGCTGTGAGCTGGGACGCCATAGCACTCTACACAGGGTGACATAGTGAGATTCTGTCTCAAAAAAAGAAAAGAAAAGAAATCCCTAGAGGTCTTCAATGAATCTAAAATGAATCTAGAGCTGGGTGTGGTGGCTCATACCCATAATCCTAGCACTTTGGGAGGCCAAGGCAAGCGGATTGCCTGAGCTCAGGAAGTCCAGACCAGACTAAGCAAGAGCGAGACCCTGTCTCTTGAAAGAGAGAAAAAAAAAAAGCCAGGTGTTATGGCAGGTGCCTATAGTCCCAGCTACTTGGGAGGCTGAGGCAAGATTATTGCTTGAGCCCAAGAGTTTGAGAGTGCTGCAAGCTATGATGTCACAGCACTCAACCCAGGGTAACTGAGTGATACTCTGTCTCAAAAAATAAAATAAAAGAATTAATCTAGTCCTTATGGCAGCCATGCCAGGTAGGATTTATTACTAGTTTGTAGAAGAAGCTCAGAGAGGTTGAAGTTAAGTGAATGACTCAAGGGTACCCAGTCAACCTAAGAATCCCTTCCTGGTGCCCAGCCATGCCACTCCTGGTGATATTGAAAGTAGAGGAAGTTTGACAGAATGGAAGCTGCTATCTTTTTTCTTTCAGATGGAGTCTCTGAACCCAGATCACCCAGGCTAAAGTGCAGTAGTGCAATCGTGGCTCCCAAGTGGCCTCAAACTCCTGGGCTCAAGTGATCCTCCCACTTCAGCCTCCCAAGTAGCTGGGACTACTGGTGTGCACCATCATGGCTGATGATTAGATTTTTTTAGTTTTTTAGAGATAGGGGTCTTGCAAAGCTGCCCAGGCTGGTCTGAAACTCCTGTCTTCCAGTGATCCTCCCACAGCAGGAGCCTCCCTGAATTTGAAGCCACCTTTGAATTTTATTGAAAGTATCTACCACGTAGCAGGCACTAGGTCAAACAATGAGTGTACATTGTCTCATTTGATCTCAACATTCCCCCTCGGAGACAGGTCTCATTATGCCTCTTAACAGAAAAAGAAACTGAGACTCAAGGACAGTGTTTGTCCCAGATCCCACAGCTGGTAAGTGGTAGAACCAAAATTTGAACCCGATTTTATCTGACCTCAAAGCCAAGATCTTTCCTTTCCATTTTATTGTACTCTTCTACATCCTGCCGCCCAGGAGAATGCGTTTCAGAGTCAGGGGTGGTGGCCGTGCTGGTGGAGGAGGAGTGGCACTGGGGAAGAGGGGAAGGATTAAAGGACAGTGGAAACAGGATACATGGTGAGTTTTTCCCGTGTATTGACTGAAGCTTGCCGGTTGGGAACCCGGCAAGTCTGAAAATCCCACTTTATTAAGTATAAGATACAGACAGACAAAAAAGTGTAAGGTACATGATGTAGACCAATCGCAAATTTGCACAAACTGAACGCCATCGTCAGCAGCAAGACGCCGAAGCAGAACTTAGATTCTTTTGAGCCTGGCTTCCTTCGTACAACATCGTGTTTGTATATGAGAAGTGTGTTTTTCAACGTCATAATGAAACTTTTCAAACATACAGCAGAAATGAAAACACTTTATAGTCAACATCCTTCCACTGACTACCTAAATTGTACGATGAACATTTTATTGTACTCTTTTTTCTTTCATAGAAAGCCATCCCTCTACCCATGCGTGAATGCATCTATTTTAGGATGGGTTTCAAGGAAATTGCAAACTTCAAGCATGGGTTTCATTAACAAGAGTTCAATATTTGCTCACAATTTTTGTCCTTGTGGTGTAAAATTTATATATGATGGCATGCACGGATCTTAAGTACATGTTTATTGAGTTTTGATAAATACATATACCCGTGTGACCACAAACCCTATCAAGACAGAGAATATTGGCCCAGCGAGGTGGCTCATGCCTGTAATCCTAGCACTCTGGGAGGTTGAGGTGGGTGGATTGCTTGAGCTCACAAGTTGGAGACCAGCCTGAACAAGATTGAGACCCCTGTCTCTACTAAAAATAGAAAAACTGTCTCTACTAAAAATAGAAAAACTGGGCAGAGATTGTGGCTCAGTCAGGAAGGAGCCAGCCCCATATACCAAGGGTGGCGGGTTCAAACCCAGCCCCAGCCGAACTGCAACAAAAAAATAGCTGGGCATTGTGGCGGGCACCTGTAGTCCCAGCTACTCGGGAGGCTGAGGCTAGAGAATTGCCTAAGCCTGAGGGTTGGAGGTTCCTGTGAGCTGTGTGATGCCACAGTACTCTACCGAGGGCGAAAAAGTGAGACTGTCTCTACAAAAAATAAAGTAAAATAAAAGAGAAAAACTGAGATAAGAGGATCACTTAAGCCCCAAACTGGATGTTGCTATGAGTTATGATGATACCATGGCACTCTACCCAGGGTCTCAAAAAAAAAAAAAAATAGAGACTATTCCCATCACTCCAGAAAGTTCTCTCTTTCCCCTTCCCAGTAAATCCTCTTCCCTCTAGACTTCTAGGCAATCCACTGCTGTAATTTTTTCCCACAATAGATTAGTTTTTTCTGTTCTAAAAGTTCATATGGAATCACACAGCATATACTTTTTTGCGTAAGGCTTCTTTCCTTCAATGTTGTAATGTTTTCGAGGTTCATCCATGTTATTACACATATCATTAATTCATTCCTTTTTAATGCTGTCCTCTTGTAAGAATATATTGTAGTTTGTTTATTCATTCTTGTATTGATGGACAACTGGACCATTTCCAGTTTGGGGCTGTTGTGAGAAAGCTGCGATGAACACTCTTACACAAGCCTTTTTGTGCATATATGCTTTTATTTCTCTTGAGCAAATAGGACTATAATTATTGCATCACAGAGTAGGTGTGTTTCATTTTTTTAAAGAACTGACAGATCCTTTTCCAAAGTGGTTGTATTATTTTATCATGCCACCAACAATACATCATTTTATCACCAATTATGAATGAGAGTTCCAGTTGCTCCACAACTTTGTCAACACTTGGTATCGTCAATCTTTTTAATGTTCCTGGTATGTAAGCAATAGCATCTTGTTGTACTTTTAATTTACATTTCCATAAAAAGGCACTTTTTCTCCAGATGGATATAGCTCCTTGCTGAGGCTTGCAGCTTTGTAAGCAGAGTACCTGCTCTCTAGTGCAGAACACAACCTGCTTACCTATACACGGCGGCTCTGCTAGGTCTCTCTGCCTACTGGGTGTGTTAAGGAGAAGCTGGACTTGAAGTACTATCTTCACTTTAAAAAGATAATAGCATTTATAGCAATGGAGAGAGGCCATTGCAATCACACTTCCCAGGTTCATATTCCACCATCACCATATCCCAGCTGTGCGACAATGGGCAAATTACTTAAAAGTTCTATATTATTGGAGGCTGAGGCAAGAGAATCGCCTAAGCGCAGGAGTTGGAAGTTGCTGTGAGCTGTGTGCCTATCTCCATGGCACTCAACTGAGGGCGATAAAGTGAGACTCTGTTTCTATTTAAAAAAAAAAAGAAAGTTCTATATTATTATATGAACATTATTCCCTCCAATTTATACACAGGTTTGTTGTGAAAATTAAATGAGATGATGCTCCTAACATGCTTAGCACAGTGCCCGGCACCCAGTAGACACTAGTAAACAAGTTGTTATTGTTGTAATAAATTAGAAAAGTTATATCTGATTATTGGAGAAAAGTTAGAAAATAAATCAAAGTAGAAAGAAGTTTAAAGTCACTCTAACCCCACCACTCAGAGATAACTGTCATTAATGTTTGGTGCATTGGGCGGCGCCTGTGACTCAAAGCAGTAGGGTGACGGCCCCATGTGCTGGAGGTGGCGGGTTCAAACCCAGCCCCGGCCAAAAACTGCAAAAAAAAGTTTGGTGCATTTTTCTAGTACTTCTAAATAAAAATTTAAAAGAATCTAATTGGATCTCTCTCAGCTCTTCTCATGCTTGAGAGGGACCCACTTCCAAGTGTCTTTGAAAGTGCTCAAAGCGTTCTCTTTGTTTATAAATAAAATTTGTCTTTGTTAAAGTTTGTGAAAAACAAAACACCCAATGGGCATCATACTCTATATCCAGTTTCATATCCTCTTTCCTATATTTAATGCTGCATCATTAACATCTCCCGTGTCATTGCATGTTCTCTGAGATTCTCCTTTTTTCTTCTGAGCCAGAGTTTCATTTGGTTGCCCTCGGTAGAGTGCTGTGGCATCACAGCTCACAATAACCTCCAACTCTTGGGCCTAAGTGATTCTCTTGCCTCAGCCTCCCAAGTAGCTAGGACTACAGGTGCCCGCCATAACACCCAGCTTTTTTGTTGTTGTTGTTGCAGTTGTTATTGCTGTTTTAGCTGGCAGAGGCCAGGTTCGAACCTACCACCCTTGGTATATGGGGCCGGTGCCCTACACACTGAGCCACAGGCACTGCCCAAGACTCTACTCTTAAAGGCTGTGTAATGTTCTCACAACAGCTGCGCCACATTTGGAATATGCTAGGTGGTAAGGTAAGGGTTCAAGAGCAATGACTCTAGAAACAGCCTCATATTTTCTTGACTACTTGTGATTATTCCCTTAGGATGTTTCTAAGGCCTTTGATAAACACTACCAGTTGGAGCATCATGTTAAAAACATATCTTTTTACTTTTCCTTGAATATAAAATTAATGCAGGTTGGGGGGGGAGTGAGGCAATACATGAATGAGAAAAAATACAAAGTAAAAGCCCCCTTCCCTGCTCTATAATCCCACTAGTAAAGGACAATCACTTTAATGTACATGCTTCCAGACCTTTCTTCCATACATGTGCGACAACAGATGTAAGTGCACTAACCCAGGCCGGGCACGGTGGCTCATGCCTGTAATCCTAGCACTCTGGGAGGCTGAGGCAAGTGGATTGCTTAAACCCAAGAGTTTGAGGTTGCTGTGAGTTATGATGATGCCGTGGTACTCTACCCAGGGCGACAGAGTGAGACTCTGTCTCAAAAAATAAAGGTCGTCCTGAAGGCCTGTTTCCTAGGCTACTCACGGGGAACTGGTTGGTTTCTTGTTCTTCAAAAAATAAATGAATACATTAAGTATACTCACCCAAGGATAGGAGGGGACTCTGGACTCTGGTTCTCTAATCTTGATTCTAACACGTGTTCGCTGTATGACTTTGGGAAAGTTAATTAACCTCTTTGTACCCTATTTTCAAAAGTCTAAGGCAGGGCAGTGCCTGTGGCTCAAAGAAGTAGGGCACTAGCCCCATATGCCAGAGGTGGCAGGTTCAAACCCAGCTCCGGCAACATTCTCAACCCCAGAGCCTGTACTTGAAGCTGGTTCAAGGACGCCCTTGCCCTTTGGACCAGAACTTCCTCCTGTGTTCTCCTCGGGATGTCCCTGGACCACAGGTGAGATTGGAGCCAGCAAGGTTTGCAGCAGGTAGACATTGATTCACGCGGGCAAATGGAATTGCACAGTTTGCCCATGCAAATGGGTGGCTCCTGACTGTTACCCAATGCTCACCTAGTAGGTATAGTTTACCTAGGGACAGGAGGGTGCCAGGGCCTCACTCTTTACTTGGAGATCCCAGCCATACTCCATAGTCATCACAACCCTGTCAGGGAGTCTGCAGGATGCCATTTAAGGCTGCAGAAGGACACCAAGCCGTGGTTATTCACCTTGGGATGGGGGAACAGCTTGCTGGGCCTGTAAACAAATATGAAGCGAGTTGCAGTGAGTGACCCACACCTCACCAGAAATTGCCAAATGCCGCCTTGCTTTTACTCACTCAGGGGCCCGGCCACATGGGCGTTTTTGTTACCTCTTTGTGTTGACCTTATTCAACAACACCGGAAAAATCAACTGTGTGATTAATTCAGCGAAAATCTCAAGACACATTCTGTTTTGTGTCTGGAGACTACTGTTCCTCTGGGAGGAAGGAATTGGGCCACACGTTTGGTTTATTTATTTACTTATCCACGCACATCTGGCCAGCTTTGCATGATGATTCATTTTGGGAGAGGTATGTGTATCAGATGGGACAGGATCCAAGGAGGAACCCGGTTGGGAAAGGCTGTTTGAATCCCGGAATTACCTTCCCAGTAACCTCGGAAGCAGGAGTTTCCTTTCAGTCCTTTTACTTGGTGAAGCATTTCCTCTCCAGAAACCTCATTCACTCTGACACTTGTGAATATTTTCCATAGGTAAACGAGACGGGTCTTTTGGACTCAGTTGACACCTGCGTGACTCAAGTGCAGTCCTCAGGTAAACCCCATGGGCTCCGGAGCAAACTGGTGTCCCAGGCAGGTTGCCTAACCTCCTCAAGCCTCGGTTTCTTCATCAGGGAATAAACATTTCCCTCTTGGAGAGTTGCAGGGTTTCAATAAGATCCCCCTGGCTATCAGGCTTGCTTCTGGGCCTTCGCACATATCCTTTCTAAGACACAGTTCCCAGCCAGCCTCTCACCTTGGTTAAAGCCACCTGTCCTTCTGGCCACAGCTTAAATGTTATTTCTTCTGAGGACCCCCCAGCCTCGCTCAGGTATCCGGTTAAAAGCTCCCACAGTTCTTTGTACTTTTTCTCCTCAGTCTCCTGATAGCTGCAGTTTAAATTTGTTTATTTATTTGAGACGGTCTCGTTCTGTCACCCTGGGTAAAGTGCTGTGGTGTCATCATAGCTCACAGCAACCTCAAATTGCTGGATTCAAGTAATTCTGCTTCAGCCTCCCAAGTACCTGGGACTTCAGGCACCTGCCACCATGCCTGGCTAGTTTTTGTATTTTTTTAGTAGAGAAAGGGTCTCACTCTTGCTCAGGCTGGTCTCAAACTCCTGAGCTCGAGACATCCACCCTCTGTGGCCTCCCAGAGTGTTGAGGCATGACCCCCTGGCCTTGTTTATTTATTTTTAAGTAGCTCTTTGTTAAAGTCTGCCTCCCTGGGCCAGATTGGGAGCCCTGTCAAGGAGGGCTGGGTCTTCATCACTCATGTCTTCAACCCCATCTGTTCACGCAGGGCTGTCACATGGGCACTCAGGAAACCGAGGGTCCCTTTCAGAACCCAGAGATGGCCTGCGGATCTGAAACCACCAACACTTGCAAGAGACCCTTAGACTTGGCATCTTGTGGATCAGGGTTGGGACAAAGCCAAGGAGACAGTGGCAGAAGCCTCAGAGTTCAGACCGAGGCCCCCTAGAACTTGGGGTTCAGTCAGTTCCCTGATTCTGTGGTCACATCAGGGGTGCACAGGTCCAGACAAGCCTGTTCTGAAGCAGAGGCTGCCAGGGAGGGCAAACCCATAGCCTCACCCATGCCACCTCGTCCCCAGCATACATGCAAGCTGCTACCCGCCTGGGGGAGCACAGCAGCTGCTTCCCCAGGTGCAGTTACACCCTGACCTCCATCGTGAAAGAGAGGGAGGCCCATGATGGAGAATGAGGCCCCATCAGCCTCCCGTGCTAAAGGGAAAACCCAGAGACATGCCAACAGTACACCCACCGACGCACGCACATAGACTCCACTTGGAGAAAATTTTGAGGCAAGGCCCAGCCCTCTGCTGTGGTTTTCTTCATGGGCCCAAATATTTTCCTGTCTTGGTTTAAAAGCTGAGCAGGGTGGGAATCTTGACAGGCATAGCCCAGCGCCCCGGGGACCTGGGTGTGTGTGTGCCCTAGGAAGCTACATTGAGAAAAAGAATAATGCCAACAGCAGCAGCTGCCCAAGCTGCCTTTTATCAAAGACTTGCATGTGCCGGGCTTACTCCAGAGCACTGTGCTAAGTGCTCTGTACACAGTCAGTGTTTAGCGAGGTCCTACTGTGTGCTGGCACCATATGAGGCTCATGGGAGACAGGAATGAGGAAAAGAGGTATAAAGTTGTACCCTTGTGCAGCTGTATAGTCTGGGAAGGCAGATGATAAATGAAACACACAAGCAATTGACATAGCAGCTGAGAAGGTGGCACATGCTGCAAAAGGAGAGAAGGTAGGAAAGGAGAGAGAAGTAGAGCTGGGCAGGGACACACTGTGCGTTAAAAATGACTGGTGGGGCTTGGCGCCTGTGGCTCACATGGCTAAGGCGCCAGCCACGTACACCTGAGCTGGTGGGTTCAAATCCAGCCCGGGCCCGCCAAACAACAATGACGGCTGCAACCAAAAATGGCCAGGTGTCGTAGCAGGCGCCTGTAGTCCCAGCTACTTGGGAGGCGGAGGTAGGAGACTCGCTTGAGCCCAGGAATTGGAGGTTGCTGTGAGCTGTGATGCCACAGCACTCTATCCAGGGTGACAGCTTGAAGCTGTCTCAAAAAAAAAAAAAATTGGTAGGTGTGGTGGCTCACACCTGTAATCCGAACACTCTGATAGGCTGAGGTGGGAGGATCGCCTGAGCTCAGGAGTTCAAGGCCAGCCTGAGCAAAAGCAAGACCCCGTCTCTACTAAAAATGGAAGAAAAACAAAACTAGCCAGGCATGCGATGGGGGGGGGCACCTATAGTCCCTTCTACTTGGGAGGCTGCGGCAAGAGGATCACTTGAGCCCAAAGAGTTTGAAATTGCTGTGAGTTGTGATGCCATGGCACTCTACCCAGGGCACAGAGTGAGACTGTCTCAAAAAAAGAAAAAAAAAAAAAAAGCCAGAACCTGTTAAAGACCCCCAGAGAAGATGACCCTGTGTCAGCTCACATGACCTTCATGACAAGCTCATGGAGTCATTACTCTTAGAGTCCCTATTTTATGGCTAAGAGAACTGAGACTCAGAAGAAGAACAAACTTGCTTAGATGGTCTGAGCCTGTTGAGGGCAGAACTGGGATTTGAACCCAAGTTTGATGCCAAAGCCCTCACCATGCATGAGACCCTGCTTCCTGGCACCTGTCGCCTGCCCCTGCTGGCCACAGCCTGAGGGGTGCAGGCCTTCCAGACCTGGGGGTTGTGTTCATATTTCATCTGCTGGATTGCAGGAAAGGTTACAGAAGAGGGCAGCCGCTGAGTCTCCCAAGGGCTGGCATTCCTGCTGGGCATGTGTCTCCAAGTCAGACCTGTTTGGGCTGGACAGCCTAGCCCCTGAAAACGTTCTTTTGTGCTTTCTCAAAGGGCCTCACAAGAGGGTTAAATGGCCTAACATTAGTACTAATTTGGGGCTGACTTTCCTATTCAGCCAGTGACAAAGCCAGGTGTTTGCACAAGGCCTGAGGAATGGGACCACACGCACCGCCAGGGAGGAGGCCCGTGGCATACCGCCCTCCCAGGCACCTGTTCCTCTCACAGGTAACTGGAGCTCGGCTGGGGTTGCTGTTCCCCTGGCTCAGCTCTGCTCCCAGGTCTTCCCAGCATTGGCGGAGGCTTTCCCAGCAAAAGGTCACTGTGAGGAAAGAGGCCTGGCTCTCCACAAGGGCCCATTCCAAATCCTCAGGGCCACAGGCAACAAACGTCTGCAATAATGAAAAATGAGGACAACCCAGTGTCCCTCGAAGGAGGGGATGGCTGAATATCTGAGAGGCAAACGTGCACGTCACCCAGATGGTCCAAAAGAGCGAGGCAGGTCACAGGCACAGCAGCACAGAAAGCACCCTGCGACCTGCTGTTGGGTGAAAACAGAAATCTTCAAAGGACTATACAGTAGGATCCCCTTTAGGTCATTAAAAAACAACCCTAAATAGGCTTGGCGCCTGTGGCTTAACGGGCAGGGGCGCCAGCCACATGCACCTGAGCCGGCGGGTTCGAATCCAGCACGGCCCGCCAAACAACAAAGACGGCTGCAACCAAAAAATGGCCAGGCGTTGTGGCGGGCGCCTGTAGTCCCAGCTACTTGGGAGGTGGAGGCAAGACACTCGCTTGAGCCCAGGAATTGGAGGTTGCTGTGAGCTGGGATGCCATAGCACTCTGTCCAGGGTGACAGCTTAAGGCTCTGTCTCACAAATAAAATAAAATAAAATAAATAAAATCTAAAACAAACAAACAAACAAAAAAAACCCTAAATAGAAGTACAGCTCCTCTGATACGATTATAAACAAGTACATACATTATAAGAGTCTGATTGTGGAGATTTAAAAATCCATGGACTTTGGTCAGAAAAATAATAAATATACATTGTAACCTAATTGTACCTTTACGTTAATCTGAGATAGATAGATAGATAGATAGATAGGTAGACAGACAGACAGACAGACAGATAGATAGATAATAAATCCCCAAATCTTATAAATGACTGACAACCCCTTGGGGAAAAAAGGAAAATAATAAATATAAATATTAAAAGAAGAAGAAAAGGCAAGGGGGAGGAAGAGGAGGAGAGAAGAAGCAATCAGTCTGAAAACAAACTGTTAAGTGTTTGGTTGGGGACGGGCATTGAGATGAAGGCAGGCTTTCAAACTTTTTTTGTGTTTTCTTCTGAGTTGTTTTTTAAATTTTAATAACAAGAATATATGTATATACATATGTGTGCTTACGTGTGTGTGAGAGAGAAGTACTTTTAATGAATTCCCATTTTGTTATACAAGGTCTGACAATTAAGTTCTCAAACTCATCCTAGAAAAAGTGCTACATACCTTATTGCTGAATGCCACTACCTTTGAAGCTAAGCTCAGATTCCTAAGATTCCTAAGCTCAAGCAATCCTTCTGCCTCAGCCTCTCGGGACTACAGGTACTAGCCACTGTGTCTGGCCGATTTTTATTTTTTGTAGCTATGGGGGGGGGGGTCTTGCTATGTTGTCCAGGCTGGTCTTGAACTCCTGGCCTTAAGTGATCTTCCCACCTGGATCTCCCAAAGTGGTAGGATTATAGGCCTGAGACACCATACCTGCCCCTTCCTCCCACTTTTAAGGTTCAATTTGGCAACCGCCTGGTGCCCATGGGTGACTTTTGGTGTGTCCATATTTGAACTCGGTTTCTTCACCTTTGCAAAGTTTTAACTAATTTAATCCTCACACCAATCCTAGGAAATAAGTATTATTGTCCCCATTTTACAGATGAGCAAACCGAGGCTCAGAGAAACAAAGTAACATGCCCAGGATCACACCTCTGGTTAGTGGGGCTGCGGGCTCTTAGCCACAGTCACTGTCTCTCTGGGCTGTGATTGTTCTTGTCCCTCCAGGCTGATTCAGGAGGTGGACGCCCCACAAGGTCCTGGTAATGCAAGGTTCTTATTGCCCTGCTCACCCCACCCCACTGCCCAATCCTTGGGTGTGGACTTCTTTACTTGCCTCTTTCCCATTTCTCCGCAGACCTTTTCAGTTGTATCTCCTGCACCCTAGTGCTGTGCCCAGCCCAGCTAGCTACTCCCCATTCCCTGGTTACACCCTCTGTGTTCCTGTGTCTAGGACTTCCCCACTGCTGTTCCTTCCCTGGCCCGGAATGTGTTCTCCTGTCCCTATCACAATCTTCTCCACCTTTCCAAGTACAATTCTGATGTCATGAAGCCCTCCCTGCTGTCCCTGTGCCAAGGCTGCACACCTTGATGGCCTCTAGGCTCCAACAACTAACTCTTAGGCACCCCCACTCCTTGCCCCACATGCAATTCTAAGAAATTCTCATTGACCAGCAGCTGGGCTGTGCCTTTGTTTCTCTTCCCACCCCAGGTATTAACATGCGGAAGCCCAGGCTCGTGTCCTTGCCCCCACCGCCTAGCATAAGACCCAGCATGAGTTCACTGACAGTTAAGCACGTTTAAACGCCATCCGCCATCGGCACCATGAGTTCAGTCATTAGCTCCCAATAGCATGCCAGGGTCTCAAAGCCTTCCATTCCAGGGTTTCTTAAGATTCCCTCAATAAATATGTCCACCATCCTCCATCACACCCCTGTGCCTTTGCCATGCTGTTCCTGCCACCTGGAATGTTCTTCCCCACCTCAATTGCTTGCAGAATCCAAGCCTTCCACCTCCTTCAGCCCAGAGCTAATCCTTCTTCTGAGATATCTCCACACTTCACACCTCCCTGGGTGGGGACCACGCTTGCTGCTACACCGCAATGGATTTGTCTGTAGACTGTCCCCTGATGGCTCTTTGAGGCCAGAACATGTCATATCATCTTTATGTCCCTGGGACCAAACATGGTGATTTTTAAGCATTTTTAGAAGTAGACCTCTTTCTTCAAAAGAAAAAAAAAAATCCTTATAAAACAGATACAAGGACAGTAGTTCTTGAGAGAGTGGGGAGGTGGCTGAGGGTGCCCTGGGAAGGCTGGGACCTTCTCTGGGAACCACTGGGCCTTCATGACACCCAGATCAAGATCGTTGCTCAAAAAAAACTTTTTAAATGATGTGAAGACCAAACTCAGCCAAAGATTGAGTTCCTCAGAGTGGAATTTTAGACACCTTGCCTGGAAGAAGGGTAGCAGTGGGGCTCTGGCTAAGGGATGGAGAGGTGGGGCCTCTGCCCCATTGCACTGGCTGGGCAGGGACCTCACATCTCTGGACTTCATGGTTCTCATCCGTAAAATGAGAGCATAACAACACCTAGCCAGGCCTGCATGTTGTGATTATTCCTAGCCATTGGGGCTGCCCCCTCTTCTCCCCAAATCACCTCATTTGTTATACCCAGAGCGAGTGGAACAGAGAAACGCCAGCACACTGAGTCCAAATTAAGCAAGGGTCCTTTACTGATCAGCTGGGCTGACAGAGTGGGCTCAGACCTCAAAGTCTCTCAGCCCCTAGAAGCAGGGGGTGGAAACCTTTTACAAGGTGCTTTTGGTAGGGGAAGGGGAATCCTTAATGAAGCCGAATTTGACAAGAGCCAACACCTGGTAAGGGGAGGCCTTCCAAGGGGAAGCTGGGGTTTTGCAGTTTCTGAACTCAGCTCAGAAAGCTGAGCTTTCTGTCTTAAAGGAGAATGTTGAAAGCCCTTAGCAATAAGGAGTTGGGGCATAACACACTCATATCCACCTGAAAGATCACTGCAGTTGAAACATAGTCCAGTCTGGCATAACAGTCTGAGCAGGGATCTTGGTACCAGTAGCTCTGGTACCGGCCGGCTGTGTGTGATTTGCCAAGTAGGGAGACGGAGAGTGGCTCATAGGGTAGAGAAACCTCATAACATAGGGGTGAATGATGTGGCCAGACCCAGACTGTTCTGCTTTGAAACCTGGCACCCTCCCTTTCTAGCCCCGTGGACCTCAAGCAGGTTACTTAACCTCTTTGGGCCTTATCTGTAAAAAGGGGGTAATAATTGTGTCACTTCATAGGATTGGATAAATTAATACACACACAATGCTTAGAACCATGCCTGGCACATAGTAACTGCTCATTCATATTGTGCACGGTTAATACTGTCCCATAGGGCTGTTCTGAGGACTAAATTAGATCGTACATACAACATGCCCAGCCCAGAGCCTGGTATATGGCAAGGGCCCAATTGAGAGGTGCTATTATTTAATATGACTTGGGCTCAAATTCAGCATATTACAGATGAGCTCTTGGGGGAAAATATTAAAACAAACAAACAAAAACCTGAGCAGAAACTCTAGGACTTGCAGTCTCGCTCAGCACTGCCCTGTGAAGGGGGGTACAGCATATTCTGCCCCACGGTTCAGTGCTCCCTGACTCAGAGTCGATTGCCCCCTCCCCCTTGTCCTCAAGACCTGCCTCCCTCAGGACCCAGTGCCTGCCCATCCATGTGGTGATTAGACCTGAGCCCCAAAGCAGAAAGATTCTATCATTGCCCCAGGGCCGGGGGGGCAGGAGGGGTTATAATTATGGGTTTCATGGAATATAAGCAGGTCCTTTAAGGGCCCCCCTGGGCCCCTCCCAGCCTCACCCTCACCCGGCCCCCAGAAGCCGGCACTCCCGGTCCATGTCAAGCTACATTTACTGACAGCTTATTACACATGCTTTATGCGCAATGTCTTATTTAATCCACCCAAATGGTGTTATTTCCCCCATTTTATAGATCAGGAAACTGAGGCTCAGGGAGGCAAAGTGATTCACTCTAAAGGAAGTGC
This sequence comes from Arctocebus calabarensis, assembly GCA_963573935.1. Taxonomy (NCBI): domain Eukaryota; kingdom Metazoa; phylum Chordata; class Mammalia; order Primates; family Lorisidae; genus Arctocebus; species Arctocebus calabarensis. Next base: position 32,678 of record CAUYON010038650.1, read on the forward strand.
CTACAATCTTAACCCTTCACCCCAGTTTGTATCCCAAATGGTACCACAGTCCTGCTGTGATCATACAGTTAGGAAACGGGGCTGTGGAATCTGCAGCCCTGGGTTTGGTCTTTGCTGTGACACTGTGTGATCCTGAGCAGTCACGTCATCTGTCTAAGCTTGGTTTTCCCCCTGGGTTTATTGCGAGGCCTGGATTTGAAAATAGGCGTGTCTGTCAGTGCCTGGGATAGACGAGGGTCAGTAAGGGTCAGAGCCCCCTCTTTTGCTGTTGTTACTACTGGTCTTTATTGATGGGAGTCATGAAATCACTGTCGACTTAGTTACGAGCATCAGGGCACCAGGAAACCTCTCGGTGCTAGACTTGCCAACGTGAGCTTTGATAATTCATTTTCCGATTTCATCCAGATCCTGAGTCATGAAAATGTGGGCTGAGTCATTGGGTTTCTATTTTGCTTAGGCTAAGCTCGCACGTTATGAGGTCTGCGGTAAGCAGCGGGGAGCTTTCAGGGAAAGCAAATGAAACCAATCCCCCAATTTGCTGTGTGTTAATGGAAGCCAGGCAGTGAAGTTCTCTGTTTCTTAGTTTCTCCCCAGACTGAGCATGTCAATCTTTTGCCAGGAGGCTCCTTGCGGTGACCTGACAGTAGAGCCTGGAGCTCTCGGAGGGAAAAGAGTTTCAGAAGTCCTGGGTCTTTCTCTCCTCCTTTCCCTTTTCTTTTTAATAATGTTTTCTTCATCCTGTGATAGATGCCTGGGGAGGGGAAGATACACAGTGAGGGGGGAAAGAGTGAGGGGCGTTGTTTACTGAGGAGGAGTGTTTCCGGTGTCCCTCCTGCGACAGAGCCCAGCGTTCTAATTCTCTCCTGTGACCCACTTCCCTCTGGCCTAGAGCGAGTATCGCTCTGATTTTTGAGTGACTGTGTGATGGTCACCTCCCTCCAACTTACTCACCTCTCCCAGCAAGGCAGGAAGGAAATACCGCGCCTGGCATTGGGCAATGCCAAGGACTCGTCAAGGTTCCAACTACCCCAGAAGCAAACCTGGGCTCTGGTCTGCCAGGCCCCACCCCCAGCTGTGCTGGGGCTTTGTTGGGTGATTCACGGGCTTGTGCACTTTGGCTGTTATTATGTGCCTCTCATTAATGAGCAGGCTTAGGATATTCAGGATTTCCTTAATTAGTGCTTCCTCTATCCCGAGTATTCTATCTTGGGACTTTATAGGTCACTTGCAGCGTTTACAGCCTTGCACAGTCTGACACTGTACCAGGCAGCTGGGTTCCTTCACTGGAAAGGAGGAGGGGGGACAGAAAATGCCTGGCTCATTCTGGTGGACAGATGGGAACTGTTTCAATCAGGTCAGGTGGGCTTTTGCTCACAGAGGGCCATGAGCTTGACATTTTCTGTCCCCAGAGGGCAAATATAACACAACTAGGGTGGGACTAAGAGATTCCATATTTACATTTCTTTTTTTTTTTTTTTTTTGAGACAGAACCTCAAGCTGTCACCCTGGATAGAGTGCTGTGGCATCACAGCTCACAGCAACCTCCAATTCCTGGGCTCAAGCGAGTCTCTTGCCTCTGCCTCCCAAGTAGCTGGGACTACAGGCACCCACCACAATGCCCGGCC
>CAUYON010038651.1:0-30063 GCA_963573935.1 Arctocebus calabarensis
GGAAAGACTGGGAGAGAAACGGAGAGAGCTTCTCTCTCCCCACTAGAATTTTCTCCCTCTAACAGATGCCTTAATGTTTTCTGTATTCTTTTCTTTCTTTTCTGTGAATAAATTCTGTCTTACAAAAATAAAAATAAAAAAAAAAAGAAAATGAGGTCAACTTCAGGAGGTGGTGAGCTATGGAAGTTCTACTGTGTTTCCAAAATCAAATGCAAGGTGTGAGGAAGGCAGCACAATCAAGCGAGTGAGTCGGGAGGGGACTGTAGCTGGTGATCATACGCTTCCCCGGGGGGAGGTGCCTCTGCTCCTGTAGACTGCTGTCACATGGAAATGTTACCCAGGTTGCTGTGTCGTCCCAAACAATTTCAGGGATCTGGATTTCTAATTTCATAATTTGTTAATGTTATCAAACAATTCAAATTTAAAAGAAAGTTTTGTGGGCCAGACAGAGCACATTTTCAAGCCGCCTAATTGCTGCTTCTGCTCTAGTCCAACACTGTCCTTTTGAAGATGAGTCTCTCACAGTATCTCGGTTATTCACAGAATCAGGACCAAGATCTGGTGCTGGCACCACAGGTCAAGCACTCTTTCCTTTACATTTTCCCCTTACTTCTCTTGATTTTTAGGAATTCAAGGATTCATTTCAATCAGTGGTCACTAAATACTTTTCATATACAAAGAACCATGATGAATGTTTGAGATTACGAGAGAGTTAAATGAAAGAACTTCCCTTCCTCCTAATGATTGGTACTTCCACCCCACCACAGAGACTGGGTCTGTTGCTCTGGAGAGAGTGCAGTGGCATCATCATAGCCCACTTCAACTTCAAATTCTAGGGCTCAAGTGATGCTCCTGCCTCAGCCTCACAAGTAGCTGGGACTACAGGTATGTACCACAATGCCTAGCTAGTTTTTCTATTTTTAGTAGAGTCAGAGTTCTCTCTCTTGCTCAGGTTGGTCTCAAACTTCTGGCTTCAAGTAATCCACCTGCCCCAGCCTCCCAGAGTGGTAGGATTAACAGGCATGAGCTGCTTCACTCAATTGGGTCGGTACTACAAGAAAGGGCAGAGAATTATGACTTATAATGTGTCTCCTCTGTGTCAGGCATTTTATAGTCAACATTTTAAGGAATCTTCAAGAACCCCTATAAGAGCAGTATTGTTCCTCATCTTCTTCCAGTTAAGAATATTACAAATCAGAGAGAATAAATAACTTGATCTGGGTACTCAAATCGTGTCTTCTGACTTTAGAGCCCCTGCTTTTCAAGCTTGTATTTTTTCCTTATAAGAAACTGAGTATTCATTTAAAACATGTCAAGATTTTCCCATGCTTTTTCTACTGGACCATACAATAATTGAGGCACCACAACATAATATTCAATAATGCATGCAAGAAGAGTGATAATCATGCTCTAGGAAATAAATTGGAAAGAATATGCAAAGTTGCTAAAACAGCATAGAGGATCCCAGTGGGAATAAGTTTGGTTAAAGAAAGCTTCAGAATAGGTGAGCACTGAATTAGTCCACATTTTGTCCTAAAGGAGGAACATTGGGTTGAGTATTCTCAGCTTTTAAAAGTCTGAGTAGCTACTCTCTAAACATAATGATGATGCCTCAGAAACTGGGGGAACTTGAGTCATAGAACTAGAGGTGCCCTTGAAGGCAGCCTGTTCTCCATTGGAAGGGATGAAAACCTTTTATTGAGTGGGATTAGATGACTTCCCTGGGTGCCCTGGTTCTGCCAGGCTCCTCTGTAGCACCCAGTTCCTCATGCTTGGCTTCAGCTTTCTCCTACCGAGCCAAGGCCCAGTTTCCACCTCAAATTTACTTTGTTCTTCCATAAGCATCAAACGCTTGACATTTATCATGAAAGGTCCCAACTATGCATCTGACAAACATCTCCTGGGGGTATGCTGAAGGCTCGGTATTTATGTTTGCACTTTTAGTTTTTCTCTTGTAACCCTTTGTTTTCCTCAGTATTTTATTTCTTTTTTAATTTTTATTTGTTATTTTTTTTGAGACAGAGCCTCAAGCTGTCACCCTGGATAGAGTGCTGTAGCATCACAGCTCACAGCAACCTCCAACTCCTGGGCTCAAGTGAGTCTCCTGCCTCTGCCTCCCAAGTAGCTAGGACTACAGGCGCCCACCACAACGCCTGGCCGTTTTTTGGTTGCAGCCATCATTGTTGTTTGGCAAGCCCGGGCTGGATTAGAACCCGCCAGCTCAGGTGTACGTGGCTGGCGCCTTAGCCCGTTGATCCACAGGCACCGAGCCTGCCTCAGTACTTTAAAATACACCAATAAAATGTCTATTTTGCTGTATACTGGTTCAGAACATGTGGAAGATTAGCGTATAGGAGAACTATTCATTTTTGTTTTTACTAAAGCTACATTATGTTATAGTACCATTAATTCAGTTTTTCCCAGGTTGAGATTCTTGGGACATAGCTATTAGGGGTTTCCACTCCCCCTTCTTTCCTGTATGTGTGTGTGTGTTCCCACCCCAGAAAACACCATGTCTTCAGTTAATAGCCCTTAATTTCACAATTTCTATATATGGGGACTTCACAGACGGGGAGCGTCTCTTCTTCTGGGAGGAGAATTTGGGACTGGGAAGCAGACTAATGCATGGACATTTTTCATCGGCTCCAAAGGCATAGATGAAGCCACTGCTGTCACTAGCTGCAGCCATCTAGAAGTGCCAAATGACAGTTTCTCCATTCACCTACTATGTCAAAAAGGTGTCTTGGTGGTGCCACAGAAATGACAGCCCAGTATCTTGAGTGAAATAATGACCTGGGTGTAGGGAAATCATAAGACATTGGTACAATGTAGTGGAAGAAAAACGATGAGGCCCAGAAGATCCAAATCATGAACAATAGAACGTCACAGAAAATTCTGCAACTGGGATTATTTACCTTGGAAAGAGCTAGACTTTGTGTCTAAGGTTATGATGAGAAAAACTTCAAAAGAAACCTTTGTCTTTACTGCTGCAAACCCGAGCTGTAAGCAGAGAACAAGCACAGTGGACTGTTCCCTGACAGACCACTGGGGAGTCAGCGCTTCTCTCCAGGATGTGTTTTGTGGGGCTTTTCAGTTAGGTAAAGAATTCAGGGCAACTATGTTTCTTTATGCCAGTTAGGCAGAAAACCAGCGTTGTATTAAGAGGCAAATCACATTCGTTGAAGATTTGTGGGACAGCTATGGCAGGAGCTATGATAGGAGTTTTCACTGAACTGAACTTGTTATAAATTTTAGAGTAGAGGTCAGTTATTGGTTACATGATAGTTTTTATTAAGAGGTTACATTTCCCCCCCCCCAAAAAACAAAAAAACCCAAATAGGTTGTATTTTAAATTCACCTTTCCATGCTTTAGGGAATCCAAATTGTTTTAAGGAATGGAATTGCCTAGCCTTTTCTTATCTCATAGTGGAAGCTTCCTAATAAAAACATGATTCTAAGCAGGAATTGAATAGCCTTAAAGAGGCTCAGCTTTGAAAGAGGGCTTACATTATGCTAGGTACCAGATCATCTTCTTTCTTGGCACTGGTTTGATTCATTAAAAATGATAGGATGATATCCAGCCCTCAATGGCACGTAGGCTCTGTAAAGGCAGAAATCTCCCTCCGCCGTATCTGCTGCTGTATGTTCCCTCTCAGACGCCTAAACCGGTGGCCGGCACAGAGCAGGCATGCGCAGATGTGCGCAGCTTAAAGAAACAAACAACCAAGAAGCAAGAATAACAACGAATTTAAATTTCCTACTACTGAAAAGCTCAGTGTTAATATATATTTTTTTATGAACCCTTGTGTTTGTCGTTTGCTTAAAAAGCTTTCTCTGTGCTGTATAGAGCCTATATGTACTCAATGTTAATCTTGCCTGGTATTACTCATTTTATACTGTGATTTCCTAAAGCTAAGAACATTACCATTAACATTAAGAACAGCTTACAACTGTTAAGTGCTCAACACAGAGCTAAAGTGATGTGTGTACATAATAAGATCCGCTGGATGACAAGAATCAAACCCTAACTAAAACAAGTGAATTAAATTCTGAAATTTGAAAAATTAGGAAAACCCTAGAGCTGGACTTCAGCAGTGTATTATAATTCCTGGCTTCTTATCACCAGTAGTGATGTTTCCCAGGAAAATGTTGTAGCCAACATTTATTAATTTTTATGTGTAACATTTAGAGTCCTAAAGATTGATTGATTATATACATTGTCTCTTTCCGACGCTCGATAGGCATTTTAGAGATGAGGAAACGTAGACTCTGAGAGCTTAAATAATGTGCCAAGGTTACCCAACTATAAAAGACTGGAACGAGGATGAAGCTCAGCCAGTGGCTCCAAAACCCAATTCTAAACTATGATGCTGCATTTCTGGGCATATTGCTCAAAGTGTTGAAAATACTGAAATATATATAAACAAGATACTATTTTATAAAAGAGTCAGAGTTTTTGCCAGATTCTGTCTCTCTTAAGCATTTACACTTTTATTTGCCTTTTTTTTTTTTTTTGAGATAGTCTTGCTCTATCCCCCTGACAGGAGTGCCATGGCATCATCACAGTTCACTACAATCCCAAAGTACAGGGCTCAAGTGATCCTTCTGCCTGAGCCTCCCGAGTTGCTGAGACTACAGCTGTGTGCCATCATACCTGGCTAATTTTTCTAATTTTTGTAGAGGTGGGCATCTTACTCTGGCTCGGGCTGGTTTAGAACTCATGCCCTCAAGTGATCCCCAGCCTCAGCCTCCCTGAGTGTTAGGATTACAGGGGTGAGCCACAGTGCTCTGCCTATTTGCTTTCTTGAATGGGAGAAAAAATTAAAATTACCCTTAGAGTATGAGATCTGTGCATGTCCATCTTCTGTGTATCCATAATTAGCACCTGCTATTAACAAGGTGAGAAGTCTACCCTGCACTTACAGCAAACATTTAAGAAAATTCTCTTGAGATGTCCCTTTCCTTGAAGGTCCTCTACCGTCAAGGGATCTCCTCCCATCTCATCTCTGTCTCTTTTTCTCAAAGTCCTGCCTGGCTTTTCTAGTTCTTACTCCTAGGAAATAGGATCCATGACCTTTTAAAAAGTAAATCTACCAAGTTTCCCAGCATCCTCAGTTCTGCATCTCTATCTAACCTACTACCCACTTCTACTACAAGTTCCAAGTCTAGTGACTGCCAGTTTACCAAGGACCTGGATAAGACCATGTAGGAGATAAGAATCTGTGAATAGTTATATTTAAAAATGTTTGTTTGTCAACTACACTACCCACATGAAAGAAAAACAGAAGTATAGTCTAATGAAGGGGAGAGGAGTGGAGGGAGAAGGGAGAGAAGAGAAGGGGGGAGGAGGGAAGGTTATTGGCAGAATCTCACCTAATGTGCACAATGTGAGGATTTTCAGCACACCTCCCGGGTGAAGGGCTCAACTACAAACTTGAACTTTCCCTTAGGTATGAAAACAATGTACCCTAAATATTTGTACCCTCATATCAATCTGCAATGAAAACAATTGTAAATAAAAAAAAATGTTTGTGGAATAAGGGTGTTTTTTCTCTACAAACTGGGACATCTTTAAAAAATTATGGCAATTGTATAACATGTATCCTAAGGTCAAAGATTGGAAACCCATATACAGAAATGATCAAATAAAAATTACTTTTAAAAGGCTCATATTTAAAGCCATCCTGCCAAAACAGAAGTTGGTCTATCTACCTCTTCATTTTTCAGTGTGTTTGGGTGTTAAGATGAAAAAGCCTTAGTAGTCTGATGCAGAAATACTTCTAAAGCTCAGAATACTTGGTTTCCTTTACAAGACCTGGGCTCTGTCAATCTTTACTGCCTTCTGTCTTCACTCACTGCCACAAATGCTTCATTACAGATTATAAGTCACTCATGGCCATGTACCAATGAATAATAAGCACATTAACAAGTTTATAAACTTTTGTACAATAATATTTACTCTGCCTATGAGTCCCTAGAATCAAAATTCACAAATTATCACTACTGGTTGCAGCAGGAGGGCACCTGTACAACTTAGCGGACATGGATGTGGACGTCTGCGATTCTGCCTTGCCTGAGGGCTGCAAAACCGAGTCAAGCATGTGCTCTCTGTGCAAAGTGTCAAGGCCAATACATCAACCCACTACCCATAAAAACCATTCTGGGTTTCTTAGTAAATGCTGGCCTGGCTATGAATGGTGTATAAATATATAAGTATTTATAAGTACAAGTATTTTGTTAAGTGGGGCTGTTTTGACACTGCATCTTGATGAGGGCAGCGTTGAACAACCTAGCACTAATTCAAATTATCTATTAACTTCTAAGTTAGAGGGTAGGATAAAGCAGATCTATCTGAAGCTCTGTAATTGACTCTTCCTATGAAATAAAATACATTTGTATCTGAAAATGGGCTTATGACTTTCACAAGTATTTATTCAAATATTAATGTGTTAAATATATTTTATTTCAGATGTTTTGCAAGTACTTATTTTGGTGAGTAGAATTACACACACACACACTCTCTCTCTCTCTCTCATAAATCACCCAAAGTTCCAAATAGCTTTTGCAGGTCAACTGTATAATATTTATTAAAGTCACTACATGTGTGTACTTACTTAATATACATATGATACTTGGCTGAGAAGATGTGAGTAAATGGATGAGTGTAATTGCAGAAAGAACCATGGTTTCCAAATGCCTTTCAGATTATTATTATTATATGCTATTTGGTTGCTTTTCGGGGAAGAGATTATATTGTAGTCCTCTTCACCAAATCATTCAAGCTATTTTGAAGAGTTTAAGATGGAAATGTTTAATTTATGTATTGGCAAAGAAGTTTGATCATGTAAGTATTCAACAATGAACTCATATTTCTATTTGATGTCTCAAAGCAGCATCAAACATGTCCAAATCAAATTCACGATCTTCTCCCAAATGTAGTCGTTAGCTTTTCCCATCTCAATGAGTCCTAATACCATCCATCCAATTACATAACCAGAAAGGGGTGGGATCATTCCTAATACCACCTCTTCCTTCCTTATTGATTTTGCAATCTAAATAGTTCTCCAATCTCGCATTTACTTTTCATCACTACCAGATACTACCCAGCCCAACCTCCAGCTCCTGTGAAAAAGCTACTGACTGGCTACTTGGGAGGTTGAAGCAAGATAATTGCTTAAGCCCAAGAGCAGGAGGTGGCTGTGACGTGTGATGCCATGGCGATCTACCGAGGGCAACAAAGTGAGACTGTCTCTTAAAAAGAAAAAAAAAGAAAGAAAAGAAAGAAAGAAAGAAAGAAAGAAAGAAAGAAAGAAAGAAAGAAAGAAAGAAAGAAAGAAAGAAAGAAAGAAAGAAAGAAAGAAAGAAAGAAAGAAAAGAAAAGAAACCTACTGATTGGACCCTCGTCAATCAATCTCTGAAATCCTGCCTTTTGTAGGCTGCCACTCTATGGCCTTTCTCCAGCCACCTGGCCCTTCTCTCAGTCACAACAGCGCATCATGTATTGTGGTCTTTTGTGTTCTGAGTGTTCCAGGATGTTGATATTTCTTCCCTCCCCACCTGCAGTTCTCTAAGTAGATCCTTTGCGCTCTCAGCCAGTATATTACCTCTTCAGAGAAGTCTTCCCTAATCATCCTAATCTCAGTCAGATTTGCCAAACACATCTTCATGGTGCCCTGTGGTTTTCCCTTAAAAAATTATAGTGTATTTAATTCACATATTCATTTGTATGATTATTTGATTAACAGTTATTAATCATTAATCCTTCTCTGACTTGATCATAATCCTCAGGAGGTCCCAATCTTTTCTACCACCACTCTATCCCCAGTGATAACACAGCTTGGAATGATGTGCCTGTCCTGTAAATTTTGCTGATTATGTGAATTAATGATCTATGGACACCAGATACTAAACAGAACCCCGTCTTCAGGATTTTGCTGTCTTAAAGACCTCCCAGACCAGATAACTTGATAAGAAAGTACCTCCAGTTCTGGTGCATCATAAAGTAGGAGGGAGCCTCCCAGCAGCTGCCTTCAACATTTACTTCATTTCTGTTGGCCAAGTAGGTTCTCTGTCTCTTTTTCTCAAACAAGAAGAAATGTTTGAGCAGCCTAATGGCAAGTCTTTCTGTGTAAACTGCTTTCTTGGGCAAAGGCCGCAGGGTCCAGGTTTGGGAACCAAGTGGCATAAGAATATGGCATTTTTCTTTTCTCTTTTTGTTAAGTGGGGCTGTTTTTTATTTTTATTAAATCATAATTGTGTACATTAGTGCAATCATAGGGCACAATGTGCTGACTTCAAATATAATCTGAAATATTTTCATCAAACTGTTTAACATAGCCTTCATGGCATTTTCCTAATCACTATGTGAAGACATTTATATTCTGCATTTAGTAAGTTTCACCTGTATCTGATACTGCATCTTGATGAGGGCAGCTTTGAACTACCTAGCATGAACTAAGACCAACTCCATGTGTTAAGTTATAGCTCTGCAAATATTCTGAGCACTTCATGGAAAAATCTACTACAGACTCAGTGAACTCTGCAAAGAAAAGCGTCCTCTCCTCTAAACTACCTCGCAATGTGGGGATGCTTTCTAAATTATCTCTAAGATAATCTTCATTGTGGGGTGCTTAAAGACACACCAAAATTTTGCACACTGCAATTTCCTTCTTTTATTTGGAGGTCTCTTACCATAAATTTAATCCCTCTTTCAAGTGAAAGTCCTTCCAATACTTTGAGACTGGTATAAAGCTATCCATTTAGCACCACATTTTTTTTTTTTTACCTGTTTGACGTTTTTATCTCTCAGTACATATTGGATGGGACTACTTTGAGATATTATGTCTATCATTATTAATATGAACATAGATCGCAAATTCAATAATGATATTTTTCACATCTTCACGTCCAGAACCTACCTTCACAGAATGGCACCCTCTTTCAAAATCTACCTGGCAATCAGTGCCCACAGTTTTGTAAATGCGTATCAATATGTATTTGGCAGTTATGCATACACCTAAAATTTTAATAATATTGTATAAATATTTGTCCTTTCAGCAGTGTAGAAGTGTTCCCTTTTCTCCACATCTATGCCAACTTCTCTGGTTTTGGGATTTTTGTCATGTGGTCTAATCTTACTGGGATTAGGTGATATCTCAAAGTAGTTTTGATTTGCATTTCTCTGATGATTAAAGATGGTGAGCATTTTTTCATGTGTCTATAGGCCGTGTGCCTGTCGTCTCTGGAGAAGTTTCTCTTCAAGTCCTTTGCCCGTCCTGAGATGGGATCACTTGTTCTTTTCTTGCTAATACGTTGGAATTCTCTGTGTATTCTGGTTATTAAACCTTTGTCGGAGGCATAATTTGCAAATATTTTCTCCCATTCTAAGGGCTGTCTGCTTGCTATACTTACTATGTTCTTAGCTGTACAGAAGTTTTTTAGTTTGATCGGGTCCCAGTAGTGTATTTTTGATACTGCTTCAATTCTCTGGGGAGTCCTCCTCATAAAGAATTCACCCAAGCCAATTCCTTCAAGAGTTTCCCCTGCACTTTCTTCTAATATTTTGATAATTTCATGTCTTAGGTTTAAATCTTTAATGCACACTAATATGCTCCTTTTGGAAGGATGTTTGGAGAGTACTTAGAGATCTCAAAATAGACCTTCCATTCGACCCTATAATTCCTTTACTAGGTATATACCCAGAAGACCAAAATCACACTACAACAAAGACATCTGTACCAGAATGTTCATTGCAGCCCAATTCATAATTGCTAAGTCCTGGAAAAAGCCCAAGTGCCCATCATCCACGAATGGATTATTAAATTGTGGTACATGTACACCATGGAATATTTTGCAGCCTTAAAGAAAGATGGAGACTTTACCTCTTTCGTGTTTACCTGGATGGAGCTGGAACATATTCTTCTTAGCAAAGTATCTCAATAATGGAAGAAAAAGTATCCAATGTACTCAGCCCTACTATGAAGCTAATTTAAAGGTTTCATATGAAGGCTATAACCCAACTATAGCACAAGAATATGGGAAGGGTGGGGTTGGGGGAGGTTAGGGTAGAGGGAGGGTAATTGGTGGGGCCACACCTATGGTGCATCTTAGAAGGGTACAGGTGAAACTTACTAAATGCAGAATACAAATGTCTTCATACAATAACTAAGAAAATGCTATGAAGGCTATGTTAAACAGTTTGATGAAAACATTTCAGATCGTATATGGAACCAGCACATTGTACCCCTTGATTGCACTAATGTACGCAGCTATGATTTAATAAAAAAAAAAAAAAATTTGTCCTTCCCGTCAGGTTATACATTATTTGAGAAAAGAAAATTTGTATTCCACACTGGCATTGCCCATTGAAAGTTTATTGACAATAAATAATCTCAAACATGTTTTTTAATTCATTTAAAGGTCGGATGTCTCAAATTCTAGTCCTAATGTTTTTTTGACTCTATTGTTGTTTGAACCTCAACAACTCAATTTTATCATTTGTAAAAGACATCCAGTTTTATTCTCAACTACTTCATTAGGCTACTTTCAAGATAGGTTTAATGATGATCTGAATTTCTTTACAAAAGATTTTAAGAGGTTAATTTTGTTTTCTAACTCCCACCCCATGGCCACGGAGTTGTGATTCAAGCTCACAATAGCCTCACTCAGCTGTGTTTGTCTGTGTCCCTTTTCCAGCATGAAGATAGGCCAGGCAACTGGACTCCCCAGTGACATCAGGACAGTAACTCTTAAGCTGCAAGGCCTGAAGTTGTAGGGTCATCTGGATTTGAAGCAACATTTCAGTATGTGTCTGCATTAGTGTCACAGAGATCCAAGGGATGCATTCAGATTGGGCTGTAGTATACCTTTCCATGGGGATAAACGGCCAAGCCTGCATGACCAGATTGCAAGACCAATGTGGAAGGGTGAGTAAAATAACTATGTGATTTTTGGGTGATAATCTTTGGTGAGGGATTAGGAAGAAGGAAGCCAGATTCATGATTGGAGATGGCCAATCTCCACTTTAGAAAGCTGGGGCTGCCTGCGGGGCTTTTAAATGCTGACAAAGGTCTATCAGGATTTAACTGGGTAGTCTAACGTTTTCTCCTTTGACCTGTTGTTCTGATGGAATATCAAAGGGATGATTCTTTCCTGGATTTTGAAAAACAAAATAAATGAATACCAATTGCTTTTTAAGATCAACAGCTCTATTCACTTCTCAGAACCTTCAAAGTACCTTAGGAAGCAGTTTTTGTTTTTGAAAGAAGCTATCTCATTAGAAGTGTTTGGGACTGGAAGGAAATACACCAAAATGATAATAGTGGTTGTTGTTTGAGAGCTTGTCACTGTGGACAGGGTTTTTTTTTTTTTTCTTTCTGCTTTCCAAGGAGTCTATTATTCTACTAGGGCAACTTTATAATATAAGAATAAAATATAACATACGATATAAAATGTTTGATATATATGAACAAAGGAAAAGAAAATTCAAAACCACTACCCCAACAAAAGCCCTTCAAAGAACTATTCTACCCTTTCATTTTTCTGCTTTCAGGATGTTTTCTTCAGCATTTTGGAACATTTCTATTTCAGCTGAAGACACCAAAACCCATAGTTTTCATCAAATTTTTGTTTATTTTTCTTCTTTTCTTATTCAACAAGCCTTTCCTTTATCAACATTTAGATTTCAGCTTAAATAGAAATGCGGAGCTCAGAAATTGCTCAAAGACTTCAGTGTGTAGACTTCCATTTTTTTCCCTCCATTTTAATTTCCTTTAGCAATTTTGCACTTCTTTTCAAATCACACGTGAAGAAAAAAACAGAGAAATTTCTTAACACCCCTTTGGCAAATCACACGGAAAGAACTGCCACTGTTTCTATTTACATGCTTTGGGCAAGTTATATTTCAAAGAAGGAGCTTCAACCCAGAACCAAAGGAGAATTTTTTTTAAAGTCCTTTTTAAGCAACTAATTCCTTCAGACAAGATGTACTATGAAGAGCAAAACACAGCCTAGAATTATATATAATAATATAAGAAGACTGTACACCTTATACATTTTTAATACTAAATATTTCTCTTCTAACTATTGATTCTTAGAGAAAAGACAATGTAAGTACAAATTACATTTTTCTTAGTAGTATGCTAATATTTTCATGATCAAGAATATAAATTTTTGGTAAAAATAAAATCATATGTCCCTAGTTCTGACTCAGAAGAAACCTCCAAATCTCAATGTTTGCACTTACGTTCAGCAAAAGTACTGTATTTGGTAGCTACCAATAAGTTACAAAAGAGTAGAAGCTTGTAATAGTGAAATTCACTTAGTTTTACACTACTGTAGTTTTACGATTTTCACATTCTTATAAAGCTTGATTGTTGGGGAGGTAAATTATAATTTATTCAAGGAGAGAAAATATGAGGTCAAGGAAAAGCATTTATTATATTTAATACATGGTAATAAAGCAAATTATTATAGCATTACTTTAAGCAATTTAAATTGTTAATTTAATTGTTTAAAGTAAAGCAAATATTAAAAAACTTCTTGCTAAGCTTTAAAGATAACAGAAAATATTAGGAGCAACACAGCAACAATAACTTGGATGGTCTAGGATGTATTTATGTATTTACTTATAATTTGGAAATCCTGTAAAAATAGAATGTGAATTTATATGAATATATTTTCTCTGCTCATTCTGAGCAATTTCTTTTTTAATTTATTTTATTTTTTTATTGTTGTTGCAGTTTGGTCAGGGCCAGGTTCGAACCTGCCACCCTCAGTATATGGGGCCAGTGCCCCTACCCACTGAGTCGCCCATTTCTGAGCAATTTCTAACTTTGCCCCAATAACAGTAGCTTCTCTGTATATAGAGATGCAGTTTTCAAACATATTTTTTCCCTGTCTTTTTTATTAACAAAAGCATCTTCCACTTGTTAAATGCAAGCTCTGAAAGACAGGGAAAATTCCTGTTCACTCAATTTCATTCCATTTATTCGTTTAGTTTTTTTTAATTTCAAATTATGTGGTTAAACAGTTCTCTTGGTTGTGAAAAGGTGAGTTCAGCCCTGCAGTATTTCTTCAGGATAATTTTCTTCACTGCTAGTGACATTCCACTTCTGTGCGTATGGGCCATTTTTTAGAATTTGTATTCAGATTCAAATTTAGTGGGAAAACCTCTGGCAAGGGTAGGAAACTCAGCTCTACCACCACTTTATTTTGGGTCCAGAATTAACAGACGCTTCATATTCAAAGCAGTGTTGCGGCCAGTTTTGGAAATAGGTGGAAAATGCAAGGCACATACCACTTTAGGAAAACACCGCACACATACATGTATGCACAACACACTTAAGAGAAGAAAATATTTTTTGGTTTTCTTCATTTTCAGATAAATTCCTTTGTATCAGGATTTCTTGAAGAATAGATTTTTCCTAGCACATTTAAAATATGATCAGCTTGGCCAATATTCTTAAGGAACAACCATTGTACAAATTAATGTTAGAAACTAAAATTAATATAAAAATTAAACCATGGCCCCTACTCAGGAGTTAAGTTGGGAATTAGATCAACACTATCACTTGCTTAGGGTGTTTATACTTTATTGGGCTTAATCTTTTTGATCTCCACTATAGCATTGGCAGTGCCTACCTCACCTTCCTTTCAGTAGTGTTATGGAGTAAACTTAGATAATACTCTTCTTGTCAAAGGTTTCTAATGATCTGTGAAGTATATTTTTTCTCCTCTCTGCAGGCCCCAGCTGCCCAGCTGCCCAACTGTGTTTCACATCTTAGGTCCCCCCCTTACATCTATGTAACTACGGCTCACCAGGAAAGGGGAATGGAAGGGACGGGTGTCCCTTCTGAGTTAAAGTTGTTTTTTTTTTTGAGAAAATCTCTCTATGTCACCCTGGGCAGAGTGCTGTGGCATCATCACAGCTCACAGCAGCCTCAAACTCCTGGGTTTAAGATATCCTTTTGCCTCAGCCTTCTGGGTAGCTGGGACTATAGGATCCCACCACGGTGCCTGCCATGATGCCTGGCTAATTTTTGTGTTTTTAGTAGAGATGGAGTCTTGCTCTTACTCAGGTTGGTCTCAAACTCCTGACCACAAGCAATCCAACTGCCTTGACCTCCCAGAGTGCTAGGATTACAGGCATGAGCCAATGTACCTGGCCAGTGCAGACTCATTTAAAAGAGCTCGGCTCAGGCTTATTATCCTTTGGAAAGATATATACGATCTGGGAGGCAGACTGCTTACATCACTGCTAAAGATGTTTGAGGACTAAGGGAGATTTTATTGACTATTCACCTCCCTCTTCTTCCTTGAAGAAAACATAGATTTCACTAAATTCATCTATCACCCACAATCCCTTGAAAACATTCGTCCTGTCCAGTTTTCCTTTTCGCCTGTTGGCATAACTCATCTGCAGGTCCATATTCCACCATTCTTGTGTTTTTCAAATTGAGTGCTTGTTCTTGGTCTCAAACCTGGTTTTCTCATATGGTTTAGTTACAAGGTTATACTGGGAATTTAGTTATCTTATCTTCATGACATCAATAAAGCTAAATAGTATTCAGTACCAAATACAAAGAGATAGCTTTGTTGTTCTTTACTGAGATCTTCACCCTTGCACAAAGGTACTAAGAAAGTTTGATTAGGGTGAGTCCAAACCATGCCAGTCTTTTCCACGTATCTCTCTGGGCCTTTGATTTGATCTCTATAAAATCGGGATTTTTATGAAGCAACCACCTCAAGTTCATTATGAGTGCTCCCAGAGGACTTGGATATGCACAAATGTGAGGACTCACTGTGAGCTGTAGCACTGACCTTCTCTTTTGGCCCTGCTTCTACCCTTGTCCCGTCTCTCCCACTCTGTAGCTTCTCACTGCCACACCTCATGTGTTGGTTTCCTAGGGTTGCCATAACAAAGTTTCGCAGCCTTCATGACTTCCCCAATGAGTATTCATGTCGTTACAGTTTGGAGGCTTGAAGTCTGAGATCAAAGTGCTGGCAGGCTTGGATTTTTCAAGGGCTTCACTTTCCTTGGCTTCTAGGTTGTCATGTCTTCCCTGGGTCCTCACGTGGTCTTTCCTCTCTGTGTGTGTTATGTGCTAATTTTCCCCTCTCGTAAGGATACCAGTCATATGATAATAGACTATGGTACACCCTAATACATCATTTTAACTATATACCTCTTTATAGACCCTATATGTAAATAAATATGGTTACATTCTGAGATACTGGAAATTAGAACTTCAACATATGAATATGGGCATTTGGGAGTGACAAAATTCAGCCCACAACACTCCCTTACTTGCTTCTTCATTCTTTATCCTTCTAAGATGTCCTTTCTGTGTGTTTTCACAGGCTCCTTTACTTTCTCCTGCCATGGAACTTACCATGGCTATCATTTCCTATTGACTTATTCGTATTCCATCCCTGACTCTAATAAATCTGAGTAGATCTCCGCTTTGTTCTCTCTGTATCCCCCATTCCCAGAGCAAATAGAGTCTCAATTAATTCTTGAATATTTGCTAAATGATTGGGTTTTTGTTACCACCTATCTGTGTGACATAAAACCAAATATTTATTCCATTTTATGATGTCTGAGATAATTGATATGTCTTGTTTCATGTAAAAATCACAAAAGCCTCATGAGGTAGATATTAGAGTTAACATCTTTCCTTTGCAGTTCTGGAATTTGAGGCACAGAAAAGTTGATTAACCTAAAGACAAAGAGCATGGAATACTGGTGAGGGTGGGACTCAAACCCAGGAAGCACGACTTCAGGGCCTCCATGCTTTAATATCATGCTGAGACATTTCTTGGTCGAGTGGTGTGGTTTACAGTTACCCCAGCTGCTGGCTTATCTGAGCCCAGCCCAAGCCACTGCCTGATTCTTGTCCTAAACCAGATAATTTCTTAAGGTTGTCTTAGAGTAGAAAAATAAAGGTTGAGCCGGAGAGTTAAGAGACAGCACTGAAGCATTGCTTGGAGCCAGGTCATGGGAGAGGGAAACAGTGCAGGAGCTGGTAAAGGATGCATTTAGGTGAGAGAGGAGTCTGTTCATCCATTTTACTTTAGAAGTGATTAGTATATAAGTCTTCCCAGTCATCAGAGCACTCATCCTATGTAATCATATGTAATCTTCATAAGTTGAGAAGGTATTATTACCTGTATTTTATTGGTAAGGTAACAATCTAAGATTAGTTTAGTACATTACCTAACATTGCCAAGCTAGTAATTGGGGGTCCCTGACATTAGATTTTAAGCTTTCTTCCTTTCTATCCCTGTGATTGAGTTGACTATGGGAAGGGAGTAAGGCAGAGCTACATTTCAGGGGCACATCTGCAATTAGGAAGGGAGAGGAAAAAGAGTGGCCTGCCAAAAGACCCTAACAGAGTGTTCAGAAAGCCTGAAGCAGGTCCAGGAAGATGCTGGTGATAGGAGTTGAGGGATCAGAGAATCTCGGAGTCGAAGTCATCAAGTGTGACGACTTACATGAATGCTTCATACGCACGAATGCCTTAGTTGGCAGGTGGAAGAACACTGAGCATGTTCCAGAACAAGTTCTCAGTGGTGTGGTGAGGGCAAGTCTTAGTCTACATCCAGATGTGCTCTTTTCTAAGTGAAGTTTGCTTTTTCTTCCCCTTGAATTTCCATTTGTTTAACAACACCAAGTTGCCAGATACCTTTTTATTTGCTTTTGTTTGTTTTTGTTTGTTTTAGTTCTATCTGCCTGAAGACATACTATTCTTTGCTCTTTGCTCAGGATGAGGCCTCTGCAGCAGATGTGTTTGCAACACCAAAGTATTTGTTTACTCCTGCATCTCCCTCCATACATCCAAGGTCCTTTTGTGGTAATGCAAACAAGACTATGATTTTTAAACCACTAGCTCTGAGATGTGTCATCTTAATTTTCATCTCAACTTTCTTCTCTGCAGTCCTTTCATGAGCTAGAATTAAAAATTAGATGTGTTTTAGAAATATGTCTAGAATTAGAAATAATTTTTTTTCTCCCTTGTGCTTTGTGAGTTCCTCAGCCACCTTGCCTCCCTCTAATCTGATTTTCTGACTTTATAAATTGTTGTGTTGTAGCAGCTGCTCTATGAGGTGGTCTAACTTGTAAGGAGGACGTGATGTGCATAGTTGGAATGGCAAGTCTGCAATGTGGTCATTGAATCCAGGACTATTAACCTATTATTTGTCTAACTTCTAAGAATCCTGTGGACTCTCCATCTTTTTTTTTGTTTGTTTTTTTGCCAGAATTGGCCCTTGTTACCAGATATTCTTATCAGGATGAGAGCAGGATCACTTGAGGAACAAGTGCTCCTTGGCTAACTTCACAGATAACATTTTGGAAGAGTCTTAGGGTGAAAAAAGATGCTTGATTTTAATGTTTCATTCCATTTAGCAGCAGCATAGTCTTCTGTATCTGGAAATATAAAAATTTATTTCTGGTACTGAAACTAATTCAATGTTTTGATAAAGTAATGAAAAAGGTTCAGAGAGCTTTGAGCATTCCTTGCTGCCTCAACTCTCCCTGAATGTGAAGATCTTGGGCACTATCTATCTTCTATCTATGTTCTGGATTAGGAATTTGGCTTTGGATAGGCAATGTTGCCCTCACCTAAGCCTAATTGACCCAAATGCTGCCTCTGAGACTTTGCTAATTATGTTGTCATCCTGAAATACTCACCCTCAAATTTTTTCTGATTGTGCAAATATTTCCTGTTATTTAAAGTCAATTAAGGTGCTATGTGTTCTCAGCAACCTTCCCTGATGATGAAACTCAACAGCCCTCCTCTATATTCTCTTGTTATCTAACTGGTTATTCCCATGCCTAATCTTTGCTAGTAGATTGCAAGCTCTTCAAGGCCAATGGTTCTGCCCTTTTCAATCTTTGTAGGACCAGAGGCTTTCTACTTCAGAGATTTGTTTATGATAGATATGAAATAAATGTATGATATTGGTTGACTTATGAGCATGCCCTCTAGTGCAAGACATATGGAGTTTATTGGCTTGGTGCTTTAATGTCACTACTCCCACCCCCAAAGCCTTTCTCTTAGTTATCCTCTTGGCCTGGACCAGCTAAGGCTGTGGAAAGTAGATTAATCATCCAGCTCCTAGGTCAGACAGCTCAGAGACAAATGAACACAGCAGGTCGTTGCCACTATAATGATGCAGTGGCTCTGCCGGTTGGCAGTTTCTGGACAATAGATTGCCTTCCTTCTCTTAACTTTAATTCTATTTCTCATAAACCTGAAATTGTACTTGCTATTTTCTAACTCCCCCCATCCTGCCCTAGTTCATGTCAGTGTTTCCTTAACTAACATTTTTATGGCTTGAAAATCAATTCTGCACCAGCTATAAAGACATACTATGTCTCCAGCCTTTGTTCGCAACATTAGCCTCAGCATCCTCCGTTGGCCCAGGGCTGAGGCTTCAGACATGCTTGAGGGTTTCTAGTCTCTGATTCCTTTTTATTTGAACTTTGTTTAGATCTGGGTTGATGTTTATATAATGGACTTTCTCATACTCTCTTGCTGTTGATTTATTTTCAGATAATAGAATCTTTGTGATTCTGAGATTGAGAAGATATTGGTTTTAATAATCCTTGTTAATTATAAATATCACTTATTTTATGATGTTCAACTTGAAGATTTTGGAAGAAAGGAGAGATTCTGGGCATAAAACAGGTTTGGAAAAGATGTCACTGTTTCTCAATGGCCAGGCTGAGGGTTGTATTTAAGATTCTTTACTACCAAGATTAGTTTGTCAGTTTGTTCTTTGAATTCAGCACCAAGGACAGAGGAGGTTGGAGTCAGGAATACTTGGCATGAAGCCCTGCCTGGGGAAGTTTAGTAGTGCACTCAGGAGTCACTTTCATTCTTAGGGATGGTCTTATGAGTTGAGAAACCCTATAAAGGTCACTTTTGCTGCCCTAAATTATCATCTGAAGTAAATTTTGATAAGAAGTATTTTATTGAAATACTGTTAGCACATAAAAAGCACATAAAAATATTAAAACTTGAAATCTAGCCTTTGTATTTACTAGGAACATGACCATGGACTTGGTTCCCTTTCTGAGAGCCAGTTTCTTTCTGTGCAGGTGGATTTGGGGAACTATTACCCTTAGAAGATGTAGAATATACTTCTACGAACAGGGTTTGGGTTTTGGCTCTACTCCTTTGGGATTTTAGACAATTTGGCTAAATTCTCTATAGCTGTTTTCTCAGCTCCTAAATGGAAGAAAAATGCTTTCATAGTGTTGATGGAAGTATTAAATAAATATTATATGTAAAAATTTTTAAAGCATACCTTGAATATAGTAAATGATGTATTATTGTTATTACTATATTTATTAAGATTATTACAAAAACTACTTGAGATAATATATGTAGAATATTGGACTGGGACTAGGCATGCAATAATTCTGGTTATACTTTCTTCTCCTCTTTGATGTTTGAAATCACTGTTTGAGTTCCTTTTTAGTAAGCATTGATCACTAAGTCTTGTAGCACCCTTCGAAGGGGATATATATTAATACACACCTGTGTAAGTTTGAATTAGTTTATCACTTGCCACAGGGCAGGAAACATAGAAATTTTGGATGTTAGGAATAGGGAGGGTGGTCCAGGAAAGGAAAGGTTAAAGCTTGTTGTACTGTTTTCTGGTTTGTGGAAGAGGTGAGTATAATTTAGAGAAATAAAAGGTCAGAGTTCTTCTCATGATGCTATGCAAAAGCCTCACTATTCATACAAGCATGTTGTGATTTGCTGTATGAGAATATCATCTAGAATGGAAAATAACTCTAATAATATGAATTGAAATCCCAAAGCTCAGCCATATGGTCTATATTTAGAAATTCTGCCTATAAATGAGGGTCATTTTGATTGATTAATAGATTCATTTAGTCATACATTCATGCATTGACACATCAATTCATTTATTTTCAATATGTATTTGTGGATCATTTACTGTATCTAAGTATACTGCTCAGCTAAGGACTATAGCAGAAAAAGTTGATTTAGACCAAAGGCTGTCATCTGACATTAGGGGAGACAAACAGATACAAAATTATTAATTAAATGAATTGATGAATATTAAGTCCTTAATATCACATCTGATAAATAATTGGGATTTAATATTTGTTAGCTGATTTTACTATAAGTTATTATTATTCCTCATGTATAGCATTTGGTGAGTAACTATCCATATAAGGGGTTTATAGTAGTGGGAAATTGCTCGTTTAGGGTCTGACAGGAGAGATCTTCAGAAAGGGAGTGGCATTTGAGATGGACCTTGAGGCATGGGTATAATTTGGTCATGGATAGATGGAAAGAAAGTAATTATCCAGGTGGATGGCATAATGTGAACCAAAAACTGGGAGGGTCTCACAGGAGACTGCTTATGTGGAAATTGTAAGTCTATGAAGTAGCAGCATCATTATTTATGAGTACGGAGAGACAAGACTAGGACTATTTTGGGGGCTTTGAGTACAAGCTGTGGACTTTGGGCCTTGTGGTGGGAGTGATGGGAACACTATTCAAAGTTTTATTTTGCTATTTTCTTCTGGGTAAATGACCATGAGCCAATGTGTTTTTATGATTTTTAAAAAGTATAACTGATAAAAGTTAATAATAGCACAATAATTTCTATCCTGTTCAATGAAATTGCCCTGTGAGAATTCCAAGTATAAAGAATGAACCCACATAGCCCAATTTGGTATCATAATTTCTTGATTTGCTATTTTCTACTGACAGATCTAGCCGTATCTTCCTAGGACCCAGCAACCAAATCTGGACCAAAGCCTCAGGTATCAACAATAGGGATGTATCTGATGGTGGTATCTGTGCTCATTTTGTGCCAAAAGACTCCTGTTCTTGTGGGAGAATTAATATTTTACTCTGTTTTGTTCTCTAATCTGAGTGCTATTATCACTGAACACACAAAAAAATTTAGCTTGTCTCTGTCTGATTTCAATCTTCACCTTCTGAGATTGATGAAATAGGACTCTATGCAGGTGAGGGGCTGAGGGGCAATGATGTTAAAGGGATGAGGGGAGGAGATTTTCTTTTTTGTTTCATTTCCTGTTTTCCCTCTGATCTCTCTCTCTCTCTCATCTCTTGCTTAGCAAACACACACATGTGTAGGATATAGGCACACAACTTGTATACATGTACACAGTGTGGAGAAGAGAAGCCATTAAAGTCCCCTTTGGCCTTCAGTTGGGTGTTAGGCTTATTCTTTAGCCTCTGTAATTGACACAATAGCTTTTCATATCCTTCCAACACTAAAAAGTAGTTTTCATGTTGGTGTAGATGAATGGTGCTAGTGATTGCAAGGTAAACCTTAACATATTGCCACACTGGACACAATTTTTTTCCTGGGGCTATGGTGTTTTGGGGGGGGCTATGGTGTTTTATTATGAAAATAGAATAAAAAGATATTTTTTATTTTCTTTGTGTGAGTTATATGCAACTCATGTAGGACTAAAATCAATTTTTACCCTGCACAACACATGAGTCGTATATGACTCACAATGTGCTTTTTGAGTTTGTTTCTGAGAATCGAGTCTTTTGTCATCCTGCAAGTATTTGGTTGTCTCTGGAGTGGACCTTGTGTGATCCTGGAAAACACCCTGTGAATCATACACCCAAAGAGTGTGCAACAGTGTCACTTCACAGCGTAGTATCCTATGGATTTCATTCAACATTAAAAGGACTTCCAGGCAAACATTTAAGGGGAATTGCATAGTCAAAAATTATGGTAATGAGATAGCACAGTCCAGCAAATGTGGCACACTTGTGTGTATTGGCAGGAGCAGGGTGACAGGAGGTGGGAGAGATGTGCCAATTGATGACAAAAACAATGAATGAGCAGAGATTTCAAAGGCACAGGCACACCATGGATCCTTCTCACTATTAACTAGTTCTGTGTAGTTCACAAGGCCCTGGGCTCAAAACTAGTGTGAGTTAAATACAACTCACACAGCCATTAATTGTGTTAAAAAGATCACGGCAGGTTGGCTATCTCATTGACCTGGGCTTTTTTGGGGGAATACATCAAAATAATTAGGATGTACTGGTGTAAAGCCCCAAGGGAGTGCTTGAACTTGGGGAGGAGCTTTGGCTGAGTTCCAGATACCTCTATGCAGCTAACTTTATTGAAGACAAATTTGAGTCCCTTTGTGTGGTATGTGGCAGCCCAGAAATCATTTCTCTTTCCAAAAGAACAGGCTTGCTTATTCAACCAGTTGCTAATTGAGAACATACTATGTGCTGAGACTGCGCTGGACCTTGGGGAGATAGTAGCAAATGAGAGAGATAAAAATCCTGTGCTTGTCTGTGCTCATGGAGGTCACTTTGAGAGTCATCTCAGTGGGCTGGTCTCCAGATGAACTCCCTGCTTGTCATTCTCAATAGATTTCAATGGAGTGCTTTGGCCCAGAGTGGGGAGATGGGCTGGCTCTTGTTTCTGTGAGGGACTCAGAGTGCTAGACCTCATTTGGCCAGCTTTAAGCAGAAGGGTGAGGAGGGAGGGAAGCCTCCCCCTTTGGATGGATGGATCTTTGGAGGAAAAGCCTTTTCAGTTGTTTATTGCCCATTTTCTGTCTAAATGATGGGAAATGGGAGTCAATAAGACAAAGAAGACGATATGCCAATAAAGTTCAAGGAAGGCTTCTCGGGGGCAATGAGTTGCTAGACTTGTAGAGTGTCAGTTTCCTTATAAGATGGGATCATAGAGTAGGTCAACACTGGATTGATTGAAAATGTGGTTGACGTTTGAAATAACACAGGGATACAAAATAATAATAATAATAATAATCACTATAATAATAATAATAATTAATAATAATAATAATAATAAAAGGCAAGGATTATTATTAATAAAAATAATCCTGCATAGAATAGACAAATTTACTGTAGCCTTGAAGGGCTTTATCTTGTACATTTCTCTATTTCTTATTTCTTACATTGTGCTCTTGCTTTGGTATTGTACTTGATATCTTTCTGTGACCCCTTCACTGGTCTGTCTGGTACCAAATGCTATAAGGTCATATTACAGTCATGTGTGGCTTAATGATGGGGATACATTCTGAGAATGCATTGTTAGGTGATTTCCTCATTGTGTGAACCTCATAGAACTCTATGCCTGGAGGGCATAGCCTGCTACACAGCTAGGCTATGGTGTACGGACTGTGGCTGCAGGCTATGTACCTGGAGCATGTGACTGTACTGGATACTGTAGATAGTTGTAACACAATGGTGTTCCTGTGTCTAAACATAGAAAAGATACAGAAAAAATATCCTGCCCTAGCTTACAGGACCACTATCACATGCAGTAGGTCATGGGATGAAACCCCATGATGGGATGCATGACTGCAAAACCCAAAATCCATACCTGGGACTCACCTGACACAGTCTAGAATTGTCACACCAGATGAAACATGGATAATTCTATTGCCACCAGGAATTGTGTGGCAGCCTGCAGCTCTAAGGCCTCTGTGGGAGAGCTCTGTGGAGCTGGGCCTGCCGGCTCTTTTGTTTGCACACACCAAATTTGAGATGGGCTATCATTAACCAAATGGAGAGCAGCTGTGCTTACTGAGACAGCGTGCCTCCTCAGATTTGTGGACATGTCAGAATTTTTTTTTAGCCAGAATGTCTGGCTCGAGAGGCCTCATGAACATGTGAAGCAGCCTTAGTTAATGTTCGAGAAGCTCCTCCTTCTCTCTTGCTTCATATATCCTGAGCTGACCTAGTGATGAAGCTGTAGTTTCCTCAGTTAGAGGATCATGCCTTTACAATGCATAGGGTTTTCCTTATTAAAAGGCAATTTCCTGTAGCATGATCTCATATTAAACAGTTCCCAGCCAATGACACTTTCTTTAGTGTGAATTAAAGACTGGAAACTTCTTCCTGAAACTAAAGAAAGAGCTGAAAAAGGCATGGAGGGCAGAGATTCCAGAGTAAGGGTGCCCTCATCTGCAGGAGACTGAGGATAGAAGTTTACAGATGGAAGGCAGAGCTTCCAAAGACTGTCTGAAAACCTCAGAATTGGGTCTGATGTTGTTCCCAGGAGAAATCTGACTAATTTTTATTTGATTTTGCATTAAGACCAAAGTTATGGTTAGCTTGACCTCGTCACCCTCTTCTCCCTCTCTCTCCTCTTTCTCCTCCACACCCCCTGTTATTGACTGGTTCCCTCTTCATGTCACATTCCCATTCTCAGTGGCTCAGGATCGAAACCACAACCAGGAGCTCACAGTATCTGTCTGCTGTGTATTTCCAGTAACTTAAGAATGACTTATGGAGAAATGGGAGAAATGATCTCCAGAATGGGCATGTGAGGAGCTCCACAAACCCTTTGCTCAGTGAAACAAATCCAACTGGTAGAAATTACATCTGTTAAAAACATTTTAAGGCTCTGAAAGTTGTCTTAGGGCTTATATCAGAGAAAGATAGACTAATTCAATAAAGTTTACTGAGTCTTGGTAGGAATAGAAGGAGTCTGTGACATCTGAGCCACAATTCATTCCTCCCTTCTTCCCTTCCCAGCTCACAGTGAGGGAACTTTCACACTTCCCCCCTGGGCAGGTACAGCCGGGATAAAGGATTTCCTCTTCACTCAACCCCCCATGGAGGGCCATGGTATCTCCAACAGAGGGACAGACCACTGGCATTTCCCTGCCATATTGTGTTACTCTAGGCTCTACTCTAGGCAAGAGTGATTGGGAGGTGTGGCGCTTCCTTCCTCTGCCCATGTCCACTAAGAGGACAGAAGATCTATCCCAGGGCCAGGAGGCCAGGAACAGAGTGGCTTCCCCTTAGCTCAACTATAGGGGAAAAACTTCTGTGTCAGGAAAAGCAAACCACAAAAACTGGGGGCTGCCACCCCAGTCCAAGGTGATGCTCACTCATTAACTTCATGAAGCAGATGTGTGACTAAGAAAAGCAGGTCTCTGTCCTGACTCCCAGCTCTGGGGCATGTTGATTTGGTGCCAAGAGGAGAGGCAGCCCTCAGGAACAAAGAGCTCTGAAGCTGTCCTAGGCTTAGATACTTCAGTTTCACCATGGTGTGGGAAAGTACAAGGCTAAGAAGGCTCTTAGAAACATTTTGCTGATATGCAATTAAAAGGAGACCGATTGCTCCATGCAAGTGACAAGCTGAACCTTAGACCATCTTGTAGTTTACCACAGGGAATTATAAGAAGAGACAGCTAAGAGGAACTCTCCAGGGGTTGACACAAACCTTAAAGACCAGCCTCTAAGATTACCCCTGCAAAGGGACCCAAATTTAATTGCATCAGACTCTGGAGCAATTTAAGCCTTGAGGCACTGTCAAATATAATAGAACAATTAGCCAGCAATTAGTGGGGGCTAATAGTTGGGCATAGTATCAATGAAGGTAGACAACAGAGATGTCAGAGAAAGAGACAGTCAAAGAAAGCAAACAGAGATATGCTTTATTCTTACTGTCAGGACAGTGTGCCTTCCCAAAGATGCACCCTCTGAGCAGTGACATCAGGGGCTGCACATTTAGGGAGAAATAGATCATTAAAATGATCTAGTGGAATCACTGGACAGATGAACAAGCAAACAGCAACACTAGCAAACCCCAGAGAAGGGATCAGTGTACAGAGTTGCTGCAATATATTACCTAAAATGTCCAGTTTTCAATAAAAAGTTACAAGACAGGCAAAGAAATAAAAGAATTTAACTGATATATGTGATGAAGTTAGGTTCTAGAAATTGTAATGAGCTCAGAGTTCAGATTTAGGAGACCAAGATGTCAAAGCAACCATTATTGATATGTTCAAAGAACTATAGAAGACCATGCTTGAAGAAGTAAGGGAAAGAAGGTATAGTGAGGATATTTCATAAACTAGGGAATAATGATAAAGAGATAGGAATGATAAAAAGCAAATGGAAATTGTAAATGTGAAAATATAATAACTGAAATTACCATTTTATTCAAAAGGTTTAAAGGTAGATTTGAGCTGGCAGAAGAGTCAGTGAACTTGAGGATAGATCAATAGGGATTACATAGTATGAAGAACTAAAAGGAAAGGATGAAGAAAAATGAAATGGAGTCTCAGAGGACCCTGGGACAATTGATCTAGACAAATAGATCATTTTAATGATCTATTTCTCCCTATGTGTAATTGGAATACCAGAAGGAAAAGAGAAAAAAAATAGTAGCAAATATATTTGGAAAAAAAATCATGCCTGAAAACTGCCAAAATTTGATGAAAGCCACTAATCCATATACCTAAGAACTTCAACAAGTTGCAAATATAATAAGCACAAATAAATCCACACATAGATCATAGTAAAAATACTAAAAGACAAACACAAAGAGAAATCCTGAAAGCAGAAAAAGAGAAGTACTCACATTCATCAAACACAAGAGAACCTCAATAAGATTATCAATTAACTTTTCATCAGATGTGATGAATGGGATGACATATTTATAGTGCTGGGAAAATAAACAAACCTGTCAACCAATAATCTTATA
This sequence comes from Arctocebus calabarensis, assembly GCA_963573935.1. NCBI lineage: Eukaryota > Metazoa > Chordata > Mammalia > Primates > Lorisidae > Arctocebus > Arctocebus calabarensis. The sequence goes on from CAUYON010038651.1 coordinate 26,518, forward strand.
GCCAACACAACAATCTTTTGAAAAGGAAGATAAAAGAAAAACATTCTCACATAAAACCTGACAGAATTTGTTGCTGGAAGACCTGCCTTACAAGAAATACTGAAAGAAATTCTTCAGGCTGAAAGCAAGTAATCCTGGACAGTAATCTGAATTCACTTTAAAATAACAAACAAAAAATAAAGATAATTATGTAATTACAAAAAAAAGTATATTTCCTCTCCTTTTCTTAAGTAATTTAGAAAGCAATTGTATTAACCAATACAGTTGGTGTATAATTGCATTGTTGGATCTGTTACATACAAAAATGTAATATATTTGACAATGCAAGTACAAAAGAGGTATGTTAAGCGAAATTGCATTGGAATAAGGAAATGACACTAGATGGTAACTTGAATCCACAAGAACAAAGTACCAGCAATGGTCAATACGAGGGTTAATATAACAAATTCTATAAATACATGTTCTTCTTTGTTCTTGTAGCTTCTTTAAAAGATAAAAAATTATATAAGGTAATAATTGTAACTCCATATTTTGGGGTTTGTAGCATACCTAGATGTAGTATGGAACCAAAAGGGGAATGGTAGGAATAATCACTGGAATTAAATTAGTATAAATCTGAAGTAGATTCTGATAAATGTGTATACGGCAAGCTCTAGAGCAACCACTAAGAAAATAACTCTAAAATCATGGTGGAAAACATCACTAAAGGAATTAAAATGTTGCTTTTAAAAATATTTGCTTAATGCAAAAGAAATTAAGGGAGGAATAGAGGAACAACAACAATAAAAAAGATAAGAGCCATATAGAAAACAAAAGGCAAAATGGCAATGGTAACCTCAACTATAGCAATAATAGCATTAAATGTGAGCAGATTAAACAATCCAGTTAAAAGGTAGAGCTTGTTAGACTGGCTTAAAAAACAAAAACATTATCTAACTATATACCATCTATACGGGAAACATTTTAAATTTAAAGAGATGAATAGGCTGAAAGTAAAAGAATGGAGAAGGGTGTATCATGTGAACATGAATTATACGAAACCAGGAATGGCTATATAATAGCAGATAAACTAGACAAAAAGCAAACTAATGTAGATAAATAGAAACATTTTATACTGATACAAGTGCCAGTCTATTATGATGATATAAAAATTGACCTATGTACATCTAAAAACAGAATCTCCATATACATGAAGCAAAAACTATCAGAATTGAAGGGATAAATAGATAATGTAAAAATAATAGTTGGAGATTATAATATTCCACTTTCAATAATGGATAGAACTAGGCAGAAGATTCACAAAAAATAGAAGGCTTAAATAATACTGTAAACTAAGTAGGCCTACTAGACACCTACAGAACATTCCAACCAACAAGAGCCAAATAAAAATTATTCTTAAGTGCATGTGAAAGATTTTCCAGGATGGACCATATGGTAGGTCATAAACAAGCCTTGATAAATTTAATAGAATTAGAATCATACCAAGTATGCTCTCTGATCACAATGGAATGAAATCATAACAACAAAAAGTGGATACTTGGGGTGGGGTAGGAAAAAAAGTGGATATTCACAAATAGGAGGAAATGAAACAACCCACTTATAAATAAACAATGGGTCAAAGAAATCAAAAGAGAAACCAAAAAATACATTGAGATGAATGAAAATGGAGACACATTTAAAAAACTTAAAGCAGTGTTTAGACTTCATAATTTAAATGTTTATGTTAATAAAAGAAGAAGAAAGACCTCAAATCGAGTGTTGTATCTTAAGACAAACATACTGGAAAACAAAGAGCATACTAAACCTAAAACAAACAGAAGCAAGAAAAAATAAAAATGAAAGCATAAACTAATGAAATAAAGAATAGAAAAACAATAGAGAATATGAACAAAACATAAGTTGTTTCTTTGAAAGTATCAAGATGATTAGCAAATCTTTAGGTAACCAAGAAAAACAAAAAATAAAATACTCAAGCTATTAAAATCAGGAATGAAAGAGGTGACATCACTATTGACCTTACAAAAATAAAAAAAGATTATAAGAAAACTTTGTGAACAATTTTATGCCCACCCAGACAAACTGGATAAATTAGATAAAATGAAAAAAATTCTTAGACACATTATTACCAAAATTGATTCAAGAAGAAACAGAAAATGAGAATAGACCTATAACAAGTGAAGAGATTGATGTAATATTTTAAAAACTAATCACAAATGAAAGTTCTGGCCCAAATTGCTTAACTGGTGAATTCTTCATAATATTTAAGGAAGAATTAATACCAATTCTTTATGAATCCTGCCCCCCAAAGAAGGGAATATTCCTCAAGTCATTCTGTAAGGTCAGTATTATCTTGATATCGAAACCAGACACAGAGAACACAAGAAAGTACAATGGCCAACAAACATTTCTTATGAGTATAGAGGCAGAGTCCTCACCAAAATACTAAAAGAACAAAATCCAGCCACCTCTAGAGAGGGCTGTATACCATGACCAAGAGGGATTTATCCAGAGAATGCAATGTTGGCTTAACGTATGAAAATCCATTAATGTAATATATGATATTGATAGAATTAAAAAACAAACCAAATAATTATCTCAATAAGTTCAGGAAAAGAACTTGAAAAAATTAACCCCATTTGATGGTAAAAAACACTCAATAATCTAGGAATGGAAGGAACTTTCTCAACCTGATAGAGCTCATTAAAAAAAAAAGTATCAGGGGGGAGGAGCCAAGATGGCGGTCTGTAGCCAGCTTTCTGCAGACGCTCCTGTCCAGAAGGAGAGTTAAAGGACAGAGATTTAGTGAGAAAGCCAACAGTTTGGAACTGAGCCAAGAGACAAGGTCGAGGAACGCACATCAACCCTACTGGAGTGACCTACGACCCCAAGGATACAAATAAAAGGTACAGAGCACATCACCAAGCAGACGGGAGTCCCCTCCTCTAAGAGAACAGCTCACAGTATACACCATACCTCCATACAAACAAGCGAGCAGAGTTCGGCTGTCCTCCCACTGTACCCCACAGGAGAGACCTCTAAAAACCGGACCTCCTTCCCCTGTGCCGCGGCACTCTCCTGCCAGGCATAAAGCTGTATAAAACTCTATATATTCTCTACCTGCAAGTTGGAACTCCCGGCACTCCCCTCCACTCTCACCTTGAGGTTTGGCGGTCTCTCCCCCACAGAGTCCACATTCTTGAACACTTTCTGGAGGAGTGTGGACAGGGCATGGGTTGCCACTGGTCTGTGCCATTCTCCTGGCTTGGGAGCGGTGAGAATAAGCCGAAAAGTGGCTGGCCGGCTGGCTTTGCTGAATTTCGGCCACACCTGGCCCTCAGGGGATGACAGCAGAGACAAAGGGTTGAGGCTCGCAGAATAAGTCAGGACTATTAGCAGTCCAGCGTCTCCTCCACAGGGCAGAAATTCTGTGAACTTGTTCTGTTCTATCAGCTTTTTCATCTACTTTACATCAATCAGGGACAGGGCTGGAATTGAGTGAATCGCCCCAGCCCCCATCAAGTACCCAGGTTGTTAGGCCTCACCTCC
>CAUYON010038652.1:0-21416 GCA_963573935.1 Arctocebus calabarensis
AGATAGCCTTCATGGCATTTTCTTAATCACTATATGAAGACATTGATATTCTACATTTAATAAGTTTCACCAGGACCCTTCTAAGATGCACCATAGGTGTGATCCCACTAACTGCCCTCCCGCCACCCATCCTCCCCCTCCATACCCCTCCCTTTCTCTTTTCCCTGTATTCTTGTGCTATAATTGTGTTTTAGCCTTCATATGAAAGCTATAAATTAGCTTCATATAAGGGCTGAGTACATTGGATACTTTTTCTTCCTGATGGAGCTGGAACATATTTTAGAAATTTAAATGGTCTTTATTCTATACATACCTGAGAGGAATGGAACTAATGTCAATATATTATATTGGTTATTATCTGTTGGAGTCTAGAGAAAGACTGCAAAACTATATGTAACTTGTAATGCTTGATTTTGCTTTAAATGTAGTCATATTTTAAAACTTCGCTTTGTAAATTCGATTATGATAAATATAATTATTTTAATATACTCCAAAGAATATTTTATTAGTTTGGTCATTACATATTATCCAACAGTATAATACTGAAAATTACTATGAAAGGAAATATTATCAGAGGATTCACTAGATGACAAAATGTAACAATATTGGTATTATTTCTACCGACTTAAGATAATGTAAAAACTTATGAATATCTTTTGTTCTTAACATACACCAAAATATTATGTGTGGGTGTATCAGGAACTATGACTAAAATATTTTAAAATATTAAAATCTATACCCTCTTCAGATTGAATAAATCTTTCACCTTTTTTTTTTTTTGCAGTTTTTTGGCAGGGGTTGGATTTGAACCTGCCACCTCCGGCATAAGGGGCTAGCGCCCTACTCCTTTGAGCCACAGGCACCGTCCTAAATCTTTCACTTTTTAAAATACTAAAAATACTGTTGCAATCTAAACCCTACACTACAATATTCAAGTATGCAAGACTTCATGTTTCCTATTGCTCCTTGTCCCCAAGTCCCTACTTCTACATTTCAAAGAAACGAATAAAATTTTCTTAGGGTGCTATAACATTTGAATATTATTTAACATAAGTAAACAAAGAAATATATTTAAAATATGTATTTTCTATATTTATATTTTAAGCTTTTTATATGTATTGTTTCTGATTAGATCAATCTTTACCTTAAATAAGAAAACAACCATAGCAATCTTCAAAAGTGCAAAAACTTTAGAGAAATTCTTGATCATATTTTTGCCATTCAGTTGAATTTTCATGAAAGGATACAACAATGGAAGTCCAGGATTTATTTAACCGTATAAGAAACTTCAGTTAAGTTTCATTCTACATATATAGCTAGATATTACTCTAAGGAGTTACCCAAAGGAAATAAAAAAAATAGCTATTCAGTAGTGGGTGATGGAGAAACACCCTTTCCAGGAGAATTGTATTATTCACACTGTGAAATATTTTTCACTGTCATCAAGATATCCTCAGGGAAGCTTTTTAAGAATACATTTTTTTATACATAGTTATTCTTGAGTGAAAACAAAGAAAAAATTTGTGCATTTATATATCTTCTACACTCATTTTACTAGTACACATTTAAAAGGAGAAAAAGAACTTAATAGTGGTTTATAATTTATTGTTAATACAAAGCAAAAACTCTCTTGTTCCCAATTCAGTGACATTATTTCATTTTTATTCTATTTTACCAATATGTAGTATGTAATCCTTCTGACCACATTTTCTTTTTTTTCAGTTTTTGGCCAGAGCTGCGTTTGAACCTGTCGCCTCTGGCATATGGGGCTGGAGCCCTGCTCCTTTGAACCACAGGCGCTGCCCCTGACTACATATTTTGTTGAAAATTATCTTCTTTCCTTATTTCCAGAGACTACTCCCTTCTAATTTCTTCTATCTTTTTGACAATGATTTTTAGGTGCAATGTTAAAAATTTAAATTTTTACATATAAAATTTCTATACATAAAAACATTGTTTCAGGAGATATTTCTTAAACCATTCTAATCCATCAACTACTATCTATGTTAATATAACAAATTGAGTCCAACACTAACATAAACATACAAGAACTGATTTAAATCAACTTAAATTAGATTTTTCTACTTGAGGGCTTTTCACAGATTTATACTTTGAAACATCCAAAGACATGTTTCTAAGTGAAATAATCATCTTAGAGAAGTTCAGTACCTCTCAAATTGTGAGTTATTTTTTAATTTTCATAAATTCTGGTAGAAAATGATAAAAGTGTACAAATATCCCAAATTATTTTAGAATGTTTTATTTAGTAGAATATTTTAAAATCCTAGATTTCTCTACTAATCAGAACTAGTAAACTGAAGGTATTAGATTCCACATTTTGCCTATCATTTTGAAAATAAAATAAAATCCATAATACATGTATGTATATTTATACAAGACACAAATGTTCCCATACATTCATACTTTCCTGCTATGAGTTTAAATTGGTACCTCTCTTTGGGTGAGAAATTTTCAAGCTATATAAAGCCTTAAACTTTTGTTATGATTTAAAAATCAGATTTTTATTCAAGAGTTTTCCCCATACTTTCTTCCAAGATTGTTATCATTTCATGTCTTGATTTAAGTCTCTTATCCATTAGAGTCGATTTTTATAAGGGTTGAAAAGTGTGAGTCGACGTATAGTCTTTTACATGTTGTTATCCAGAAAGATTTTATGAGAAAGACTTCAGCAGCCAGGGCAACAGCAACAAAAAGTAACAAATGGGACTTAATTAAGCTGAAAAACTTCTGCACAGCTAAGAACACAACAAGTAAAGCAAAAAGACAAACTTCAGGATGGGGAAAAAATATCTGCAGGGTATCAATCTGACAAAGGGCTGATAACTAGAACCGAGAGAACTCAATTAATCAACAGAAAGAGAGCAAACAGTCCCATCTACCTCTGGGCAAGAGATATGAATAGAACCTTCTCTGATGAAAACCAACGAATGACTAACAAACATTTGAAAATATTTGATCCTCATCCCTTATTATCAGAGAAATGCAAATCAAAACCACCCTAAGGGGCGGCGCCGGTGGCTCAAAGGAGTAAGGTGCCAGCCCCGTATGCCAGAGGTGGCAGGTTCAAACCCAGCCCCGGCCAAAAACTGCAAAAAAAAAAAAAAATCCCGAGATGTCTCTCAACCCCAGTGAAAATAGATCACATCACAAACTTTCACGCTGCAGGTGCTGGTATGGATGTGGAGAAGGGAACACTTTTATAGTGCTGGTGGGACTGTAAAGTAATACAACCTTTTTGGAAGGAAGTATGAAGAATCCTCAAAAAATTCAAATTAGACCTCCTATTTGATCCTGCAATCCCATTACTGACCATCTACTCAGAAGAAAAAAAATATTCTCTTATCATAAGGACATTTGCACTAGATGGTTTATTGCAGATTAATTTACAATCCCCCAAAACGTGTAACAACTTAAATGCTTCTCAAGATAGGAATGCATTAACAAGTTGTGGTATATATGCACCATGGAATACTATTCAGCCACTAAAAAGATGGAAGCTGGACATCTTTTGTATTAACCTGGATGGGGATGAAATACATTCTTCTTAGTAAATCATCACAAGAATGAAGACACAAGAAACCGAGGTACTCAATTCTAATATGAAGGCAATAGGCAAGCTAATACAAGGGGTGGAGTAGGGGAGTGAGGGGGTGAGGAGAGGGGAGGAGGGGAAGAGGATGAGGGGTCACAGCGTATGGCACACATCTTGGGGGTGGGACGCAATTACAAGAGGGACTTTACCTGGCAATCACAATCAGTGTAACCTAATTCTTTGTACCCTTCAATGAATCTCAAACAAATATATATATATGTGTGAAAAAATTACATTTTTTTCAATTTATTATTATGAAGCTAACATTGTTATATAATTAAATGTAATTTTGAGGTTCTTTCCCAAGAATTCTTAGTAATAATACAAAGTAAGCAAATCAAATATCCAAAAAAAGGAACTGGTGAAATAATAAAAGCATGGCATAATTTTACAGGGGAATGCAATGTAATTAGTAGCAATTTGTTTTATAAAAGAAATACGATACATACAACATGAAAGAAGGATTTTGAAAACAAAAGGTCCAGTATTGTCTTAATTTGACAATATCTACTTTTTTTTTTTTTTTTTTTTGTAGAGACAGAGTCTCACTTTATCGCCCTTGGTAGAATGCTGTGGCATCACACAGCTCACAGCAACCGCCAACTCTAGGGTTTAGGCAATTCTCTTGCCTCAGCCTCCCCAGTAGCTGGGACTACAGGCACCTGCCACAACGCTCAGCTATTTTTTTGTTTTGCAGTTTGGCCAAGGCCGGGTTTGAACTGGCCACCTTTGGTATATGGGGCCGGCGCCCTACTCGCTGAGCCACAGGCACCGCCCAATTTGACAATATCTAGATGCACATGAGTGTGCAGAGGACTAGATACCTGCATGCAAAGAATCATTAGCAGAGATCTTCTGTGGGTGGAAGATCAATGAGTGATTTGCCTTTTCTTCTTTGTACTCACCTGTGTGTGTCACATTCTCTGTAATAAAGATAAATTATTTTTCAATCAGTAAAATGTATCCATAGATATTAACCACTACCTGCCCTGCTTTCATCTCACATACTATGAAGTGATGTGTAAGAAACACCAGGTACTACTAAGCACTGACTGTAAAACAATGAATGAGACACAGTTTTCTTTATATACTATAACCATTTCATGGTAGATGCAGAGAGCAAACTAATGTGAATGTTGCTGAAATACTAATGAGCAGGCTGTAGTCTAACCCAAGAACTTGGGAAATAATTTCTGGTGACCCCATATCTGAATTGAAGTAGATAATTCCTTCGAGGCTAAAATAAAAGCATAAGGATGGTCAAGAAGCCATGAAACAGAGATCATATGTAAGATATGGGATGTTTCTCTTTAAATATTAAAAACAGAGAGTCAGTGACTAATGAAGAATAAGACTGCAGAGCTTCCTAAAGTCAGAGCAATAGTTATTCACTTAAGTTGTACAAGACATTTTAACTGTAGTCCATTGTGGAAAACAACATTTTAGGACAGAAATTCCCATTTTTATGGTTTTTTAGCATCTCTTTCCTCCACTTTTCCAATCTTTTATTTTATGAAGAATAACTAAAGCTTCTATCTATAGTTTATACTTCTCTCCTGAGGTTTAGAGTCATATTTCTAACTATTTAGCTAAAATATTGATCCAATTATGCCTCAAGCATATGAACTTATGAAAAAAATACCACTGATTCTTTACCTTCCCATATTCCCTTCACTGATCTCCACCTCAATTAAGGGCATTTCCAGTTACCTCATTCTCAAACAAAAATCCCTCGATAGATCGTAACTCATAGCTTTTCGCCTCTTCTGAGTCCTCCAAAGCCTCACCCCTATCACCTGTGCCTTCATTAATTCTTACTCAGGTGTTACAAATGACATTTCAACTGGTCTCCATGACGCCAGTCAATACATTTTCCACCTTATTTTCCAAGTTGATAATCCACTATTTCTACAGTTCTAAGACTATTTCTCTATTTAAAATACCATTCAGTAAGTTGTGTGAGTGTTATTAATGTTTTATTATGTTTTTGCTTCCTTTTTTTCTGTCTCCACCATAATGTGTGGTCTTTACCTTTCCTTATCAGCTTTTCCTTTTATTATCAGATATATCTGTGTCTTCTAGTACTGTACTAAAAACATAACATGTATCAGCAACAATCTCTCTGGATCATGTATGTCAATCATGTTTATATTCATATCCACAATCATGTTAATTTGAAATGAGGCTTAAAGATGTTTTTTCACCTCTCTTATTCTGAGTTTAATTTTTCACAGAATACCTGTTTTAGTTGAAGATTCTTTAGATTCTTGTTCACATTTGCTTCCTAAAAGCATAAAGTAGTGTCTGGTCCATAGTAGATGATAATAAATATTTTGTTGCATGAATAAAGTATTTCTTTTTACTTTTCTATCTTATTGCCCTTGAATGAAGATAAATATCTCCAGTCCTAGTCGTTTTAATCAAAAAGCAGCATGTGTGGGTTGATTTTAGAACTGCTTTCTGTGAGGGAGACTTCATATCCAGTACTACAACATGAGTAACTTAGGTATAAAATTTCTCACCAATAATGCCTGCTTCATTAGCTTTGTTTCACGCTGAACTCAATATATTTTTTTTAAGAAATTTAGTTTTCTATGAATCTGAGGAGAGAGAGCATATGAGAAAATAAACAGCTTATGTATTCTATCCCTCCTAAATATGTGGGATGGTTCCCTTTCTTTTCCATTTATTTTGTAATTCTTAGGCTCAGGATACAGGAAGAGAAATACTACCCAGAATAAGAATAGAGGCAGAATTAAGGAAATTTCATTTGCATCAAAATAAGAAATAAGAAAATTGCAAATTAAAGGAATGGATAGACAGCGTTTTGTTTGTTAAAAAGACATTTTCTAGCCTGGGAGAGAGGAGTACAGCTGGAGAAGGAAACAGCAATCACTCTAAGTAACGTACGTTTGATTAGTTTTTATCCGCATTGCACATTTTAATCATGACTGTTTATGCTAGTTTTACCAACCTAAAACTCAGTGTAAAATATTCTTAGATTCTGGCTTACTATTAATTCTATCATTCATTTATTTGTTGAATACGTGTGGATACAGTGTATGTAAGCCAATGTACGCAAGCTACAAGCCTCTAAGTGAAATGTGTAACAGGCAAAAGTTCTTGTCTTCCAAGGAAATTATAGTTGACTCAAAGAATAAATGGAGAAGCCAAAGGTGAGAAACTCAAGATCTTGTCTAGGTAAAGAGGTCACAGATGAATGAAGCCGCCAATTTTAGTGATGTAGGAAAGGATAGGGGTCTATTTTAAATCAGAAAGTACCTGCTCTTTCACGGCGACAGTGACTTCTCTCTCTCTCCATCTCTCTCTGTCTTTCTCATCTAAATATTTATACGTCTATAAGGTTATCAAACAATTCTATGAGAATTGATAGGCCAGCAGTGTGAGATTTTCTGCATTTTAAGGACAGTCAGAAATAGGAATATTATATGAAATTTTCTAACTTTGAAATATCACCAGTAAATTTTATTTGTTTATGAGTACCGTCTTAGCTAACATAGATTGTGGCCTAAGAAAATTCATCTTCTGGAGACATTTGTACCAAAGGTCTGCAATGCTTGGGAAAAAACAGAGACATAGAACACCGTTACAGATGAAGACATATGTCTCAAAGCAGAGAAACAGAATGCACTTTCGAGTGTACCTAATTAGAACTTGGTTATAGAATGTCTCTTGAGATGTTGACTGTTAGTCTGAGATCCAAAGTGCAAAAGCAGAAGCCAAACATAAAGAAATAAGAAAGCAATCTCTTAGGCAGAGAAAATGTGTTGGGAAAAAGCTTATGAACAGGTAGAATAAAGAAAGAGTTTCATAATAAAATCAAATAAACAAGGGGGATCAGATTTTATGAGACAATACTGGTCCTAGTTTAGCTGAATTTTATTCTGCATATAGTGAGAAGTTGTTCGAATGCTAATGAATATTTATTATAACCATTTTCTTTTTTCCTAGCTATTTTTCTAGAGTTTAATTTCTATTTTTTATGAGACTACTCCTATTTAGGTTACATTGTTCTCACTTCCAGGGTAAAGATCAAGTTGTAGGTGAGCCCTTCACCCAGGGGTGTGCCAAGCACCTTCACACTGGGTGCATTAGGTGAGATCCCGCCAACCGCCCTCCCTGCTCCTGCCCATCACCCTCCCCCGCCCATTCCCTTCTCCTCCATGGACTTAATTGTGTCTTATCCTTCATGTGGATGTGCGATTGTTTATAGATTGCTTTCATATTTGAATTGAATACTCTGGATATATATTTTTTCCATTATTGAGATACTTTACTAAGAAAAATGTGTTCCCACTCCTTCCAGGTAAACATAAAAGGTTTTTTTGGTTTTGTTTTGTGTTGTTTTTTTTTACAGTCCTCAACTTTTCTTATGGCTGTATAGTACTCCATGGTATACATAAGCCACAGTTAGTTGATCCATTCAAAGGATGCTGGGCATTTGTGTTGCTTCCACAATTTGGCAATTATAAATTGACATAAACATTATGGTACAAATGTCTCTGTGGTAAAACGCTTTTTGTTCTTCTGGGTAGATACCTAGTAATGGAATGGCAGGATCAAATGGAAGGTTAACTTTCAGTTCTCTAAGAATTTGTCATACTTCTTTCCAAAAAGGCATATCAGTTTACAATCCCACTGGCAGTGTAGAAGTGTTCTCTTCTCTCTACATTCACGCCAGAACCTGTAGTTTGAGGACTTTGTAATGTGGGCTAATCTTACTGGAGTTAGGTGATAGCTGAGAGTGGTTTTGATTTACATTTCTCTGATGATTAAAGAAGATGAGCATTTTTTTGTGTGTTTGTTGACCATTTGCCTGTCATCTTCAGTGAAGTTTCTGTTCAAATCTCTTCCCCACTTATAAACATTTTAAAAGGAGCATGAAGGGACTGTGTAATTTATAGCCAAAGACATCTTAAATTGAAGGCTTTGAACACTAAAAGTGAGAGTTTATCCTTGAGCACTCAATAAGATTGTGACATTTTCCTTTGTGCTACTCAAAATGTGGCTTCAGTCTATTTTTCTGTCCTTACAATACAGGTGGGATTCTTTTCTCTCCAAGTGATACATTGCCTCCCGCTTCCTTTGTCTAAGACAATCAGAAACTCTGAGGAGGATGGGATACTGTTTCACCTGGGTAGAAAGAAATTATGTGAATTTCTGGACTGCTTTGTGATCTGTCATAATTCTGTCCTTGTATATGGTGAAGAATATGCAAAATTGTTTATGCATATTTTGTACTGTTTATGTACAAAACAGTAATGTATCTTACAAAAAAATGCTGTCTGCTTGTAAATGTGGATGTTTTTCTTACATTGCTGAAGCTATGATAGAATTAACCTGAAGTTGTCTAAAACCTGCTCAGATAAGTTTTTTTGCAAGTGTTAATAGCATATAACAGAAGGAAAAGCAGGATCAAATAAAAATGTATAGCCAAAGAAAAGATGTCATTGATATATTTTTTAAAAGATGACCCAAAGAGATGTCTATAAACCCATTATACTAAAAGTTACTTATATTCTGCTTTTGACTCTCAATAAATTCCATTTCCATTACTTCATGTATTAATATTTAGATGAAATGATACAGATAATAAAGAAAATGCCTCTTTATTTTAAATGCCAATATCTTTTTAGCATATTTTCCCTCTATTTCTTAATTTAATCTTTATATAGACACTTACATAATTTGATTTTAGATACTTTGTGTATTCCATTAGCTTACAACACATACTTATTACTAGCTTTCCAATGTTAGATCAAGCCTCCTAATTTAGTATTCTTTTAAAGTTTTATGTGTAACTTTGAGTCAGTTGTATAATTGCCTTGATCATATTCAAAGCTTTAAATATGTCACCAAGAACATAAGATGGCTTTATTTATAAGATCTTTCAATGGTGGCTATTCAGAAATATTTACACATCATAATGAAAGACACGTCTTGATTAAAGCCACAAATTAAATTCTTCTGCAACACTTTTTGAATGAAAGCTTGGCTGTGAAGTCATTATATTATTGTTAAGAGTGTAATATTTTTCAACAATTCTCAAAAGTTCTTAAAGCTAAAATAAGCTTTATAATTAATTTTAGTGTCACTGACCCTCTTCATGTTGCTGCCCAATTACACATTTGTTTAAATGCAGGTATTTATTTTATACAATAAACATTTAAATAGGTATGATCAGATCCTTACAATTTTTAGATAGACCTAATACCAATCACTCTCTCATCCTCTAATTCTCTGTAGCCTCTCAAATTAAGATAGCTTCCGAAATTGTAAAGATACTAATTTTCCATTTGAACTGCTCGGGGGTGAAATACAGCGTCTACTGTGACTTTTTCTTCAAATTCCTTAGGAAACCCTTTTAAACTTCTCAAGGAAGAATGACTTAGATGGATTTTCATCCATTGTAGAACAGTTTTGCACTTACATGGTCTTTAAGAGAAGTTTCCCACAGCACGTTTAAAAAAAAAAAGAAACATAAGTCCAAAAGATATTTTGGCACTATAGTAGTTTTGGATGCCAAATAGTGAAAAATAATAAGAGATTATTAATTCTATCTCGTATCTTGTTTTTTGGTTTAAATTTATTTTATATTTAATATACTTTACAGTCAACCTCTTTTAGGTAGCAATTTTATATTATAATTAAAAAGTGAAAACATGTTTTCTATACATGTAATAAAAAATGTATGTCAAAGATTTTATTAACTCACTTTTTGTTTTGGGGAAATAGGAATTTAAAACAATTCCAGTGAGAATCTAACATTCAATGGTTTGTGTTCTCTTCCAGACAAAATTCATTTGCTTTGTGACAGAAGAAACAGTAGCATGGCCAACAGCTTTATATAAATTAATTTCTTATCCTACTAAGATGGCTTAATGAATTAAAGTCAATCAAAGGGACATGCCTCCATATAATTAAAAAAATGTACAGATAGTCTTCTGGGACAATCCCCAACAATTTTATCTAAATTTATATGGTAATCTCTTTTGTTTATTTATAATTCTTTGATATTTTTAATTGATAAGAAGTATAAGTGAATCTTCCCTCTTGTCATATATAAAAATCCAAACATATATTAAATGAATATTTTAATGTTTATATTACACAACACATCATAGATCATAAATGTAAAATTCACAGAGTCAATTGTCTTTATGTTCATTTATTCTTAATATTAAAAAGTTAAAAAGTATAATATTCTAGTTTTCTTTAGAGTTTTACAACATTCATATTATGCCATTTAGTTTATTTAAAAAGAAATTAGAAATTACAAACTTTCTTATAACCTTTATATTCCTACAATTAATTATAACTGTTCTTTCTATTATAATGAATACTCCAGGTGAAAGGAAATTAAAAAGACGTAGAAAAAAACAAACAAACCAACAAATATCAGTTCACCAAAATCATTAGTGAATATCTATGCAAAAATAATAAAATCCTAGTAAACAGAAGACAGCTTCACCTTAAAAAATTATAATAATTTTTGGGCGGCTCCTGTGGCTCAGTGAGTAGGGCGCCGGCCCCATATACCGAAGGTGGCAGGTTCAGGCCCGGCCTCGGCCGAACTGCAAAACAAAAAAAATAGCCGGGCGCTGTGGCGGGTGCCTGTAGTCCCAGCTACTAGGGAGGCTGAGGCAAGAGAATCGCTTAAGCCCAAGAAATGGAGGTTGCTGTGAGCAGTGTGACGCCACGGCACTCTACCCAGGGCGATAAAGTGAGATTCTGTCTCTACAAAAAAAAAAAAAATATATATATATATAATAATTTTTAATATTGAAAAAAATTAGCAGATAAAAGTCCTAGAAATGGTATAATGGCCTCTTCTGTATCAAGAATTTCTTCAATGCTCTTCCTTTTAATTTGAAAGATAACCCTTTTTTCCTTCTGTATTTTCTGTTTCAATAACATGAGTCAAATGGGGAAACGAGTAGTTACTCTTAAAAAGAAGATACTGGAGTTTTAAAATGTTTATTGTGAATTAATCTGAGGGTCCATGCAGTTAGGTTACATAGGTTGTGTTTTTAAGGTAAAGTCAGACGCAGGGATCTTCACCAGGAAGTGTGTCTGGAGATGCTGCTTTTTAAACTAACGGTGGGAGATAGTCACTTCAGGATTATTCAGGAATAAGAAGAGATTTTAAATATGGAGATTGTTACTGACGAAAGATAGCATCTTTTTGCCTTCCTGTATTTTCTTGGAATATGCTACTTATGTATTTATGGGGCTTTTTTTTTTTTTGATAAAGGGATACATAATGATTTACACACATGGGTTTTTCAGTAGTGAAAATGTGTTAATTAAAAATAGGATTTTATCGGTTTTGTTGGACTCAAACAAAGGGACCCCCTGGACCCACTGGACCCACTTTCAAATTAATTGTTAGAAAAGCTGACTTTTTATCATGAAATTCATTTCAGATTAGTAATGATAAAATACTCCTCGGTTTTATGTACTTATTTTTTCATAACATGCAGATTTATGTCTCTGATACACTTTGGAGATTTGACAAGTATTATTCAGGATAAGCTGAGTTATGTTTCAGTAACAAACAAGTACTAAATTATAGTGGTTTATTAGATTATTACTTTATTTCTTATCAATGCTGTGTGTCTCATGAGGAATGTCAGGTAGGCACAGTTCATGCTATCATTTTGGTACACAGGCCAATAAATACTTGATCTTCACATATGTTTCTGTGAGAGAGAAGGGAAAGTCGTCAATTGTACACTTGCTTTTAAGGCTTCCATGAAGAAGTTATACACTTCAGTTCTGCTCTCCTCTCATGTAACTTCAAAGGATCAGGTAAGTCCATTCCCATCATTTTTTTCCAGAAGAGACACCAGGAAACATGAAGTTCAAAGCATCAATGTCTTCTCAAAATAGTGTTCAGATAGGTCACAACTAGGAAGAAAGAGTATGATGGGAACGTATAATGAGAATTGGTCTCTGCTAATTTAATGCACCTAAATTATGTTTTACAAAATTTAATCCTCCTTAAAAACTGGTAAATACATATAATCTGTATTAATAAATTCCAAATTTCAATCTTTTCCATTTGAGATCTTTCTCTTCTCTACCTCCAATGTCACACTTCCCCAGTAGGAGTGATTCTTCTCCAAACTGACTTTAAAGAAGGAGAACCAATGATTGATTCATGTTGTTTGTAAAGTGACTGAAATTGTGCTAAAATCTCTTTTAAGAGGCAATGTATTGCAGTAATTGTAAATTTGGTCTCCTGGGTTTGACTTTCTAAATTCTATCCCCTGACCTGACACTTGTAGTGTAACTTTAGAAAAGGTTTTAAGCCTTTTGATGCCTCAGTGTTGCTGTTTCCTGTAAAATAAGCAATAAGACTCCTTACAAGTTACTATGTATAAAGTTCCTGGAATAGCTCATAGCATGCCCTCAATCAATGATATCTTTGTTGTCCTATTAATCTTTATGATATAGTAACAAATCGGACTTCTGTTTTTATCTGACAGAAACTTTTAATAGACTAAAGATTAAAATTGCTATATTCTAGATTTTTATATATTTATTACATTTGTTATCTAGCAACGTAAAACATCTTTTCCTTGAGTTAACTTATAAAATGCAAATAAGACGGGTTTTATAGATAGTTTGTAAACTTCGGAGAAAACAACTTCATAAATTAAAAAGATAGGTCACTTGCCATTTTAGAGAATCATGCAGCTTTAGTAATTTAATATGATGTCATTTTATTACTAAATTGAGTGACTGTCAATAAGAAAAATATTTTTTAAATTGCTTATTTTATTCAATAACTTTTTATAACTAACACTTTTCACATAAAGAAAAAAATTTCCTTTCTATTCCATGAACAACTTCAATGAACCAAAATTTTTACGTATAGCATTTTAGTTAAAACATAACTATAAATTTTAAATATATTATTGATGTATTAAAGGAGACATAACTGGCATTTTGTGACTTTGGATGATGATATTTCTGAAAACTCAGGATTATTAAGTCAATAGTTCAACTTAATATGCATTTTAATTTTTCATAAAGATTGCTTATATTTCCAAAGAATTAAAATTAACTTGAGTATCAAAATAAATCTGAATACTCATCCATCTAGAGAGGATAAACAGCACTTTAATAAATAAGATATAAATTATCCATAGAAATAGAAACCACTGATGTTATTTATACATAAATGAATATGCATTTTATTGCATCATATCCAGCACAGAGGAGGACTTTGTAATTTCACATGAGGTCATCATTTGTTTTGTGGCTACATATAGCTAATCTAAGATTTCAGAGTTAAAAAAGATTAAATACCACTTAATAATTACCCAAATTCAAAATCGAAATAAAAAGGCTATTCTTTAGATATATATTTAAATGCATTAAACTGGAACAGTATTAAGAATGAGCCATATGTAGATTTCTTGAAATTGCAAATAGTATTCATAAATAGAAGAAAGATCTACTGAATGACTCAATTTTTACTTGTAAGGGGACATTGTTTCTTGAAAGGTAATGATAACATGGCACTAGAAAATTTCTGATGGCACTAGAAAATTTACAAAATAAAATACAATACATTATGTTCTTTCACAAAAATTTTATATTCTGTTACAACTTTATATTCCTTTACAAATTTATTATCATATATTAATGTATAATAATAATTATGTTTAAATGAAAACCATCAATATCCACACTAATATTCATTTATATACTCTACCTCATTTCCCTAACTCTCACATTCATTATTATTTGTAAGCAGAATCATTATAATTGTTAATTATTATGTTACATTTTATAAAATTAATATTACTTACATTAATTTAGAAGAATTAAATGTATATTAAAGAGTAGTCATTTTTTTAACAAATGCAATTTATTTTGCTGAAAAATAATTTAGGCTATAAAGTAGTACAACAATTTCAGGAACTGTTTAGGGCTATTTTTTTTTAGAGTCTAAAATATGTATAGGCTAAAAGTGTTATTACAGAATGTTAAATTTTTTAGTAAGAGAGTAATATTTATAAATGGTCTAATCAGACAGGATTTATTTTAATGGATTTTTTCCCCAGCTGTATACATATATAAATAGACACAAATATTATACAGGGTGGCCATAAAGTTTGTGTGCAATTTAAAATAGTGTTTTTTTTTTTTTTTTTAAATTTCAAATTAAAATGAAAGAACAAACTTTTAGGTTACATTGTTCTCACTTTTAAGGTAAAGTTCAAGTTGTAGGAGAGCCCCACAACCTGGTGAGGGGTGTGTGTGTGATAAGTTCCCGTGCAGTGTGCACATTAGGTGAGATCTCACCAAATGCCCTCCCTTCTCTTACCAACCATCTTCCCTCTTCCCCTCCCCTTTCCTTCCTCATATCTAGTTTTTGTATCTTGAAAGTATTGTCGCACAGTGGTTTCAGCATCAGCCAAATACACCCACATTGGCGGCTTCAAACCCGGCCTGGGCCAGCTACAACTGCAACAAAAAAATAGCTGGATGTTGTGGTGGCCTGTAGTCCCAGCTACTTGGGAGGCTGATGCAAGAGAATCGCTTAAGCTCAAGAGTTTGAGGTGGCTGTGAGCTGTGACGCCACAGTACTCTATTGAGGGCGATATAGTGAGACTCTATCTCAAAAAAAAAAAAAAAGTACCAGCAGTATAAATAAGTTTCCAGAGATATGTCTTTGTATACTACTTGAAATTTTTACTTTCATTCCAGACAATTGTAATTTGATATTAGGATATTTAAAAGTGAAGGAAGCAAAAAATAAAAATAAAAAGCAGCAAGAGAATCACAAACTACAAGTTCTGAAAATGTTAATTACCATATGTTGTGTTGAGATCATTTCAATTTCCTAGCTACTTTACAATGTGTACTAAATTAATGTGAATTATGGTTACCCTGTTTTGCTAAATACCATGATTTGATCATTATACATTGTATGAATTTATCAAAATATCACATATGCCCCATAAATATGTACAGTTATGTATTAACAAAAACATTTAAAATTTTGTTACCAATAGAATTATCTGTTACAAATAATGCAATCATATATATATATATACATATTAACCACTGCTTATTATTTGTTTATGAAAATCTGGTTGAGAAATGAAAACTCAGTTCCATCTCTATTTAATAATTAAAACATAATTCAATAACTTAAAATTATAATAGATAATTAAACATGTCTCTATGTGGATATGCACAGGAGCACTGATATTGTGGAAGGAGAGTAATTATTTTAATGTAAAAATTAGTAAAATGTTTCAATAGATCAGCCAAAATGTTCACTTCCTTAAATTCTTAATATTAAGTTCCCTTTTTAAAATTTGAGATTGTTGGTTTGGCACCTGTAGCTCAGCAGTTAAGGTGCTAGCCACATACCCTGGGGCTGGCGAGTTCAAACCTAGCCTGGGCCTGCTAAACAACAATGACAACTACAAAAAGAAAAAAAAATAGGCAGGCATTGTGGTAGATGCTTATAGTGCCAGGGAGGGACACAAGAGAATCGCTTACAGCCAAGAGTTTGAAGTTGCTGTGAGCTGTGACACCATCTACCGAGGGTGACATAGTGAGACTGTCCCTCCCACCAAAAAAATATTTGAGATCGTTTTGGGGGGTGTATATTTGGTTACATAATTTGCTTTTGTGTAGTTATCCACACATTTATCACTGTTATAAGTTTGTTCTTGCCCCAGAAAGCGTGTGACATACCCATGCTTTGTACCCACTGGGGGGAGTTTACCCATTGCACTGTCCCTGCCCCCTCCACCTAAAGTTCATTGATTTGCTTCTACGTGAACTTATAGGTGTTGAGAAACTTGTTCCAATTTAGTATTGAGTCCAAGTGATGTTTATTTTTTATTCTTTCTCTACTTCACTTAGAAGAATGGTGTCCTATTCTATCCAGATTGTCATCTTCGTTTTTATGGTTGAGTAGTATTCCACGGAATATATACACCACATTTTATTATCAATTTATGTATTAATGGGCACTTGCTTGTTTCTATATCCCTGTAATTGTGATTCTATAAACATTTGAGTGCAGGTTTCTTTTTTAATAAAATAACTTTTTTTATTCTTCTGCGTAAATTGCTGGTGGGGGGATTTCAGGATGAGTTGGTAGGTTTAGGTTTAAGTCTCTGAGGAATTTACATCCTGCTTTCCATAGAGGCTGAACTTGATTGCAGTTCCACCAAGAATATATGAGTGTTCTACTCTCTACACATTTATGCCAGTATGTTACTTTGGGGCTTTATGATGTGGACCATTCTCACTTGGGCTAGGTAATATCTCAATGTGATTTTGATTTGCATTTCTCTCATGAATGGAGATGATGAGCATTTTTTATGTGTTCATTAGCTTTTAATCTATCTTCTTTAGAAAACTTTCTGTTCAGGCTGGGCTTGGTGGCTCAGGCCTGTAGTCCCAGCACTGTGGGAGGCCGAGGCGAGTGGATTTCCAGTGCTCACATAGTTCGAGACCAGCATAAACATGAGTGAGCTTCTATAAGCATGGAGCATTGTTTCCCAACACTTCACCTTGAGTTTGAATATATCTTTGAAGATTAGATGAGTTTCCTAAAGATCATAGAGACAGCCTAAGTCTTGTTAGTGGGAAATTTAAGCCATTCACATTTGCTAAAAGAATTGATAAGCAAGGTAGATTTCTTTTCAACTTTTTGTGTGGAGTTATGTAGCTTTCTTTTATCTATAGTGGTTTGTGGTATCTAGGCTTTGACCTTTAGTTTCTGGGTAGTTTTCTGCTGGTGGGGGTCTATTGCTGGTCCTTGTATAGAGCATGTCTGAGTACATCCTACAGAGCAGATCTACTTGTGACTAGTTTCCTCAAAGTTTGCAAGTCAGGAAAAGATTTGACTTCTCCATCAAATATGGACCTTAGTTTTGCAAGATACAGAATCCTGGGCTGAAAGATATTCTGCTCAAGATGACTGAAGAGAGTAGCCCATTCTTTTCTGGCTTGTAGACTTTCAGCTGAGAAGCTTGCATCACTAGGTCACATGTTGCTTATGCCTAGTTGCTTGGAGAATTTTCTCCTTAATTTTTACTTTGTCCAGGTTAATTATAAGGAGTATATGGAGATGTTCAGTTTGAATTGAGTCTTCCTGTAGTTTGATATCCATCTACCATCTGCATGCCTGTGTCTCTGGTGAAGTTTGGGAAATATTCAATGGTAATTTCTTCACGTATAGTTTCCATACTTTTGGGACTGTATTCTCTCTTGGGAACATCTATAATTTATAGGTTTGTGAGTTTTGCATAGTCCTAAATTTCTCTATGAGATTGTTCAGCTTTTCCGCTCTTCTTTTCAGCCTCTTCAACTGACTGGGTCAACTTGAGAATCTTGTATTCAAGCTCTGAAATTCTTTCTTCAACACATTTTAATCTGTTGCTAAAGCTTTCTGCCATGTTTTGAAACTCTTTGCATGCCTCATTCAATCCTTTAACCTCCATTATATACTTCTTAATTTTGTCAAGATCTTTGGTGACTATGTCTTTAATTTTATTGATTTTTTTAAGACAGTTCGGGGGATTTATTTGCTGGTTTTCAACTTTCTTTTCAATTCCATTCATCTTATTTTCCATCCATATTCTGAATTTCATTTCTGTCATTTCAAGTTTCTTTATAATTAGACTTTTCTCCTTTATTTCTATTATGATCCCTTGAGGAAGTTGTTATTTTCTAAGTTTTTATGTTTCCAGCGTTCTTTTGCTGGTTCTTTCTCATGTGATGTGTGACCTGTGGGTTTTTATTTTTTAATTGTTGTTGTTTGTTTGTTTTATCTCTAAGCTAAAAGTTTAACATACTCCTTAGTTTGAGTTCTCCTGCCCCCCACTTTGATTCAAATCAGGAGAGATCACTAGATGGCACTCTAGTATCAGTGGTAACAGTAGCTGCAGGAGGAGTGTATTCTTTGCTGACCTAGCTTTTTCCAAAAGTCAGCAACTTGCAGGCTCAAAATTCTGGGCAAAGGCAAAATGGCCAGTTCTGCTCTGGTAGTGGAAGTCCAGTTATGGGATCTTGGGGGCTGGGTGTACTACTAGAGATTTTAGGGTGATGCTGCAGGCCTAGGAGTGATGCTAGGACTGAGATTCAGTTACCCAAGGAGGGCCTAGAAGAAGGTCTTTGGGGGAGGGAATGACTCCAATCATTTTGACCAAACCAGAAAGCCAATGCAAAAGCTGCAGCCCAAACCTGGAGGGCAGAGTTCAAGCCCATCACGTGGCAGGCTAAATCATAGGTCTTCAGGACCTCTGGAAAGCCATGTCTTGCATAGTGGAGGTCTGTACCAGTGATCCTAGGGCTATGGTGTTTGCCTGCCCTTCCTATGCCCTGATAAAGTGGGGCAGTGACCTGTTGTTTCTCTGATGGATGGTAGTCCAGTGAGCCTCACACCACCAGTTCCTTTGCCCAGGTTCATCTGCACTTCACAAGGGAGGCCCTTCATTTCAGGTTCCCTGCTATGGCTTACAGAAGCCACAAGTCAATCTGCTCCCTCCCTACCCTTTCCCTCACTCTTGTATTTCACCTGGAAGTTCAAGGTGGCCTCGGTTGCTATCTCTTCCCCTCTATTCCCTTTATTTTATGGTATAGATCTATACAGACATTTGGGTCTGTTCCCAGGCACATCTGGTTGGGGTTTGTGGGGAATGGTCCTAGCCTGGAAGCTCAGATCACTCAACGGTCCCCATGTGTTGTCTGCTTCTGTCCCACTAAACTCTCTATCACCTACCCTTTGTGATCCTCATTTCTTCCTTTTATTTTCCACTCCTGGCGTCCCAAGCTGTCTCTCTGTGCCTTCACAGTGCTATTTCTGCACAGAGTAAATCGAATGCCAACTACGGCCTACGCTTATTCCTACTCTTTCTGGGAGAGGTTGTTGAGAGGCTTCTTCTAATCTATTCTCTTCTTGAAACTCAATATTAAGTTTCTTAATAATTAACATTATCTCCTACAGGTACACTATTCTATTCTTGGTGGCTTATAAATCATTTCTGCATGTATAAAAAAATACCCTCTGTAATTTATATTCTCTGAAAGATGACTAGTATATAAAGTAATTGCTTGGAACATATGGTGGGAAAAGGATAGCCTCTTTAATAAACTGTGCTGGGAAAACATACAGTGGGAAAAGGGCAGTCTCTTTAATAAACAGTACTGGGAAAACTGGATATCCATATGCATAAGAATGAAATTAGACACTTATCATCATATAGAAAAATGAAGTCAACAGGGATCAAAGACTTAAATCTAAGACTTGAAACTATGAAATTTAAAGACTTAAAATCTAAGACTTGAAACTAAGAAAATATTGAGGATATGCTTCAGGACATTGCTCTGTGCAATAACATCCTGAGTAATACTACCAATGCACAGACAACATAATTGGATGAATAGGATCACAAAACTTAATTGGACAAATGGGATCACAAAGCTTAATTGAACAAATGGGATTACATCAAGCTAAAAAGCTTCTGCACAGCAAAGGAAAACAATAACAAAGTGAAGAGACAACCCACAGAACTGGGGAAAATATTTTCAAACTACCCATTTGATAAAGAATTAGTAATTAGAATATATTAATGTAAGGAGTTCTAGCATCTAACTAGGAAAAAATAAGAATACGATCAAAAGATGGGCACAGGATCTGAAGATACATTTTTCAAAACAGACATATAAATGGCCAATAGGTATATGAAAAAATAATTGAAGTCATTAGTTATCAGATAAATATAACTCAAAACTACAATGAGATATCATTCATCCCTATTTAGTTGGCTTTTAACAAAAAGACAGGCAATAACAAATGCTGGCGAGGGTGTGGAGAGAGGGAATCCTCATTCATTGTTGGTGGGAGTGTAAATTAGTGCAATCATCATGGAGAGCAGCCTTGAGGGTCCTCAAAAACTAGGAATAGAATTACCATATGCCCAGCAATTTCACTGCTGGGAATATATCCAAATGAAGGGAAATCAGTATATTAAAAAAAAAAGTCTGTACTCCCATGTTTATTATAGCACTATTAACAATAGCCAAGATATGGAATCAATCTAAGTGTTCAGCAGCAGATGAATATATTAAGAAACGGTGGTCTATATACACAGTGGAGTACCAAAAAGCCACAAAAAGGAATCACATCTTTCTAGTTGCAACAGCATAGATAGAAGTGGAGAACATTATGGTAAGTGATATAAACCAATCACAGAAAGACAAATCTTGCATGTTCTCACTCTTGTGTGGCAGCTTAGTATTAAAATAATTTATCTCATGGAGACAGAAAGTAGAATGATAGTTACCAGAGGCTAAAAAGGGTAGCAAGGAGGGAGGAAATAGTGTGGGGATGGTTAATGGCTACAAAATATAATTCGATATGAACATTTGATAGTATAGCAAAGTGACTATAATTAATAATAAGTTAAAGTTTAAAATAATTAAAAGAGTGGAATTAGAATTTTCTAAACACTAAAACATGTTAAATGGCTGAGGTGATGAATATCCCAATTACCCTAATGTGATTCACACTGTATGCCTATATCAAAACCTCACATGTATCCTATAAAGACGTATAACTATTATATACCTATAATAATTAAAAATAGAATAGAAAAACTCAAGCTAGACCTCCCATTTGATCCTGCAATCCCATTACTAGGCATCTACCCAGAAGGGAAAAAATCCTTGTATCATAAGGACACTTGCACTAGACTGTTTATTGCAGCTCAATTTACGATCGCCAAAATGTGGAAAC
>CAUYON010038655.1:0-12120 GCA_963573935.1 Arctocebus calabarensis
GAATTTATTATAGCTACTCCCACTTTCTTAGTGTTAACATGGTATATTTCTTGGCTCGGCCCTGTGGCTCAACGGGCTAAGGCGCCAGCCACGTACACCTGAGCTGGCGAGTTCGAATCCAGCCTGGGCCCGCCAAACAACAATAACGGCTGCAACCAAAAAATGGCCAGGTGTTGTGGCAGGCGCCTGTAGTCCCACCTACTTGGGAGGCGGAGGCAGGAGACTTGCTTGAGCCCAGGAATTGGAGGTTGCTGTGAGCTGTGATGCCATAGCACTCTATCCAGGGTGACAGCTTGAGGCTCTGTCTCAAAAAAAAAAATAAAGTAAGTAAGTTTCTTTTATAGAACATGTAGTTGAGTCCTGTTTTTGATGCTCTATGACATGGTACATTTGGACCATTGGTATTCAAAGTGATTGTTGATATACAGTGGAAACTCCTTAGTTGATTCCCTCCCTCGATTGATCAACTCTGTAAGTTGACCTAATTTACATAGACTGGACTTTATGTATGTATCAGTAGAGTAGGCCTAATTCCTCCGTATGTTGACCAGTTTGTTATAGTCACTTGGCTGGTCAACTTACAGAAGTTCTACTGTATTTGAGTTAATATCTACCATTTGTTAATATTTTCTATTTGTTGCCATTGTTCTTTGTTCCTATTTTTAATCTTCCACTCTTTTTCTGCCTTTTGTGGTTTTAACTGAGTATTGTATATGATTTTATTTTCTCTCCTTTCTTAACATGTCATACTTTTAAAACTATTTTTTGTGATTGTCCTAGAGTTTGCAATATACATTTAATGAGCCCAGGTCTACTTTCATATAACATTATACTGCTTCATAGGTAGAGAATCTTATAATAACAAATTAATTCTAATTTCTCTTTCCCATCTCTTGTATCATTGCTGTTATTCTTTTCAAGAATGTCCTGGGCAGCACCTGTGGCTCAAAAGAGTAGGGCACCAACCCCATATAACGGAGGTGGCAGGTTCAAATCCAGCCCCAGCCAAAAAAAAAAAATGTCTATGTGATACTATATGTGGCCTTTTGATTTTGGCATTTTTCACTTAGCATAACGCTTTTGAGACTAACCCATGTTATTGCACATATTCTTCCCTTTTCATTGTTGTGTATTCTTCCTTTTTATGAATATACCACAATTTTCGTACATTCACCAGTCGATGGACATTTGGCACCAGGGTTTAATGTGGAAATAATTCTTCATTTCCCTTGGGATGATACCTAGGTAGGGTTTGCTGGGTCATAGGGCACTCCTTTAGTTTTTTTGAGCAAGGTTTCTTGCTTTCTGGCACAAGAATATCTCAGGCTCCCCTATCAATTCTCTGCCTCATACTAAATCAGCCATTTCCTCAAAAGGAACATAATTACGTTTTTTTAAAAAGCTCTTGAGTGATTCTGATATGAGCCTTGATTTGGGAACTTCTGATCCATGAAACAATATAGTATGTCAAAGATTTTCACAAAATCTTTTTATTAAAATCTTAAAACGGCTCGGTGCCTGTGGCTCAACAGGCTAGGGCGCCAGCTACCTACACCTGAGCTGGCAGGTTCGAATCCAGCCCGGGCCTGCCAAACAATGGTGACAGCTGCAACCAAAAAATGGCTGGGCATTGTGGCAGGCGCCTGTAATCCCAGCTACTTGGGAGGCGGAGGCAGGAGACTCACTTGAGCCCAGGAATTGGAGATTGCTGTGAGCTGTGATGCCACCACACTCTATCTAGGGTAACAGCTTGAGGCTCTGTCTCAAAAAAAAAAATCTTAAAACTTCAGAGATTGAAAACAGGAAATTAGTCCAGGTCCAGTGGCTCATGCCTGTACTCCTTGTACTCTGGGAGGTTAAGGCAGGAGGATTGTATGAGTTGGAGACCAGTCTGAGCAAGAATGAGACCTCATCTCTACCAAAAATAGAAAAACTAGCCCAGGGGCGGCGCCTGTAGCCCAGGGTGCCGGCCCCATATACCGAAGGTGGAGGGTTCAAACCCAGCCCCGGAGGAACTGCAACAACAACAACAAAAAAAATAGCCGGGCATTGTGCGGGGCGCCTGTAGTCCCAGCTACTCAGGAGGCTGAGGCAAGAGAATCACCTAAGCCCAGGAGTTGGAGGTTGCTGTGAACTGTGTGATGCCACGGCACTCTACCGAGGGTGATAAAGTGTGACAGATATCGCTACAAAAAAAAAAAGAAAAACTAGCCCATCCTGCATGTAGTCCCAAGTATTTGGGAAGCTGAGGCAAGAGAATTGCTTGAGCCCGAGAGTCTGAGGTTGCTGTGAGCTATGATGACACGGCACTCTACTCAGGGTGACAGAGTAAGACTCTGTCTCAAAAAAAAAAAAGAAAAAAGAAAACAGGATATTATTCAAGATCACATGTGCTAAAATCAAGATATAAGGAAAAACTGAGCCAACCTGATTAGAATGAATAGCCTTGGCTAGAATACAGTCTTCAGGAAGTTGGTGGGATTTCCACTTCCCCCATGCTGAGCTTGCTCCTCTCTCTCTCTCTCTTTCTTTTCTTTTTTTTTTTGCCCCTGTAGGTTCGATTTAGCTTAGCTCTACATATCACCTCACTCACTGACTCAAACTCCTGGCCCACTCCAGTCTCAGTTTTGGCGAGGCTTATGAATGTGGTATTTCTAAATATATCTAGATATGAAAAAAGTAATTTATGTAAAGATCTGCACCAAATAATTTTTCCTATTTTTAACTGTACTTAGAATTTGCCAAAGTATGTAGAATTCATTCATAACTGGTTCAAAACTCACTTTGTATTTCACACATTTATCATTCCGCCAGGTTTGACAATCAGGGTATGATGAAGAGGAAGCTGAGAACAAATATTCATTACCCACTCACTAACTTGGACCTCACATCTTACATTTGTCCAATTTTCCGGAAGCATCCTAAATACAACCTATGTGCAGTGGTGGTGAGTAAGATACAAAAACTTATTAAAAGTAACACAGTTTTAAAGAAAACTCTGTAATTACTTGCTTGGATCCCTACTCCTTCTAGCTCTCTGTGACTTCTCCTATACCATTCCTTTAAAAACAAAATAGAGAGGCTCGGCGCCTGTGGCTCAATGGGCTAAGGCACCAGCCACGTACACCTGAGCTGGCGGGTTCGAATCCAGTCTGGGCCCGGCAAACAACAATGACGGCTGCAACCAAAACATGGCCGGGCGTTGTGGCGGGCGCCTGTAGTC
The DNA here is from genome assembly GCA_963573935.1 of Arctocebus calabarensis. Taxonomy (NCBI): domain Eukaryota; kingdom Metazoa; phylum Chordata; class Mammalia; order Primates; family Lorisidae; genus Arctocebus; species Arctocebus calabarensis. Next base: position 3,224 of record CAUYON010038655.1, read on the forward strand.
CCAGCTACTTGGGAGGCGGAGGCAGGAGAATCGCTTGAGCCCAGGAGCTGGAGGTTGTTGTGAGCTGTGATGCTACAGCACTCTACCCAGGGTGACAGCTTGAGGCTCTGTCTCAAAAAAAAAAGACAGGCTAGGGGCTGGGCGCAGTGGCTCAGCCTGTAATCCCAGCACTCTGGGAGGCTGAGATGGGCGGATTGCTGGAGCTCAGGCATTCCAGACCAACCTGAGCCAGATCCAAGACCCCATCTTTAAAAAATAGTTGGGTCCCGGCTCAGCGCCTGTGGCTCAACGGGCTAAGGCGCCAGCCACATATGCCTGAACTGGTGGGTTCGAATTCAGCCCAGGGCCGCCAAACAACAATGACGGCTGCAACCAAAAAATGGTTGGGGGTTGTGGTGGGCACCTGTAGTCCCAGCTACTTGGGAGGCAGAGGCGGGAGACTCACTTGAGCCCAGGAATTGGAGGTTGCTGTGAGCTATGATGCAATGGCACTCTACCAAGGGTGACCAAATGATACTCTGTATCAAAAAAAAAAAAAATCCTAGGAACGCCCTGTTTTGACCTAGAACAGTAGAGCAGTAAGAAAATAGAATGTCCTGTTCACTGTTTCCTCACTTCCCTCCACTCAGAGGCCATTTCAGATATACAGACATTTGCAAATTGTACTCCTAAGACAGCAAAAGTTGATTCCATTAGCTTTATGTTGAATAATCATGTACCACTCTGTGGCCAAAGCTCCAAAACACTATTTACATACATCATAGTCACAAGATTCAATGCATGTATGCAGCCAGTCCTAGGAAAACTCTGGGTCCCTTTGGTTCTAAGTCAACTATGATCAATGAGGATTCCCAGAAGGAAAGAAAGCATGGAGTATAATTCAGACTAAATCAGTAGAACTTTTTTTTTTTTTGAGACAGAGCCTCAAGCTGTCACCCTGGATAGAGTGCTGTGACATTACAGCTCAGCAACCTCCAACCCCTGGGCTCAAGCGAGTCTCTTGCCTCCACCTCCCAAATAGCTGGGACTACAGGCGCCCGCCATGACGCATGGCCATTTTTTGGTTGCAGCCATCATTGTTGTTTGGCGGGCCTGGGCTGGATTCGAACCCACCAGCTCAGGTATATGTGACTGGCGCCTTAGCCTGTTGAGCCACAGGCGCTGAGCCAAATCACCAGAACTTTTCACATTAACCATCCCTAAGTAGCAAAAGCCACACTCTAGGTTTCTGTTTTGCTTCATAGTGTTGACGTTCTGTTTCAGAATACACTTATATTTCATATTATACCTGGAGGTCCAGTTGTCTCAGTGTTAGATGGGTGAGATGCCCACCATTGTTCTGATTCTCCAGAGTCCTCTGATATACTGAAGTCTAATTTGCCTATTCAGCTGATTGTTGACTGTATATAGTCTATTTTTTTTTTTTAGAGACAGAGTCTCACTTTGTCAACCTCAGTAGAGTGCTATGGCATCACAGCTCACAGCAACCTCCAACTCCTGGGCTTAAGTGATTCTCTTGCCTCAGCCTCCCAAGTAGCTGGGACCACAGACAGCCAACACAACACCTCGCCATTTTTTTTTTGCAGTTGTTTAGTTGGCCCAGGTAGGGTTCGAACCCACCACCCTTAGGGTATGTGTCTGGCGCTGTAACCACTGTGCTACAGGCACCGAGCTGACTGTATATATTCTAAAATGTTAATCTCATTGCTTCTCAGCCCTTTGGCTAAGATCAAGTGTCTAACATGTTAACCTCAGCCAGGTGTGTTGGCTCACTCCTGTAATGCTAGTGCTCTGGAAGGCCAGGTGGGTAGATTGTGTGAGCTCACAAGTTCAAGACCTGCCTGAGCTAAAGTGAGACCCCCGTCTCTAAAAATAGCCAGGTGTTGTGGCAGGTACCTGTAGTCTCAGCTACATGGGAAGCTGAGGCAAGAGAATTGCTTAAACCAGGAGTTGGAGGTTGCTGTGAGCTGTGATGGCATAGCACTCTACCCAGGGAAACAGCTTGAGACTCTGCCTCAAAAAAAAGAAAGAAAGAAATGTCTGTTCAAGTCATTTGCCCATTTTTTTTTTTTTTGAGACAGAGCCTCAAGCTGTCACCCTGGATAGAGTGCTATGGCATCCCAGCTCACAGCAACCTCCAATTCCTGGGCTCAAGTGAGTCTCCTGCCTCTGCCTCCCAAGTAGCTGGGACCACAGGTGCCCACCACAACGCCCGGCCATTTTATTGTTGCAGCCGTCATTATTGTTTGGCAGGCCCTGGCCCTGGCTGGATTCGAACCCGCCAGCTCAGTGTACGTGGTTGGCACCTTAGCCCGCTGAGCCACAGGTGCCAAGCCATTTGCCCTTTTTTTTTGGAGACAGAGCCTCAAGCTGTCACCCTGGATAGAGTGCCATGGCATCACAGCTCACAGCAACCTCCAATTCCTGGATTCGAACCGGCCAGCTCAGGTGTATGTGGCTGGCTCCTTAGCCCGTTGAGCCACAGGCGCCGAGCCCATTTGCCCATTTTTTAATGTTGTTTTCTTGCTATTGAATTGTTTGAGTTCCTTGTATTTTTCAAATATTAACCCTTTATCAGATGTATAGTCTGCAAATATTTTATCCTGTTATGTGAGTTATCTCTTTAGTTTCTTATGCTGTGCAAAAGCTTTTTAGATTGAAGCGATCTTCTATTTTTACTTTTGCTGCCTGTGCTTTTGTTATCATATCCAAAAATTTATTGCCTGGGCCAATGTTGTAGAGATTTTCTCTTATGTTTTCTTCTAGTAGTTTTACAATTTCAAGACTTTTGTCTTTGATCCATTTTGAGTTGATTTTTATATATGATATGAGATAAGGATTCAATTTCACTGTTATGCATGTGAATATCCAGTTTTCCCAATACCATTTATTAAAGAGACTCTCTTTTTCCCAATGTGTGTTCTTGGCACCTTTGTCAAAAATCATTTGACCTGGGTGGCGCCTGTGGCTTAGTTGTTAGGGGGCCGGCCCCATATACTGAGGGTGGTGGGTTTAAACCCAGCCCCAGCCAAACTTCAACAACAACAAAAAAATAAATAAAAAATAAATAAACGCATTTATCTTAAAATCATTTGACCTTAGATGCATGGTCCACTGGTTGATGTGTCTGTTTTGTTGTTGTTGTTTGTTTTCTAGTGCCATGCTGCTTTTATTGCAATATCTTTATTTAATAATATATTTTGAAATCAGGCACCATGATGCCTCCAGTTTTCTTTTTTCTTTTTTTTTTGAGACAGAGCCTCAAGCTGTCACCCTGAATAGAGTGCTATGACATCACAGCTCACAGCAACCTCCAATTCCTGGGCTCAAGTGAGTCTCTTGCTTCTGCCTCCCAAGTAGCTGGGACTACAGGCGCCCGCCTCAACGCACGTTCATCTTTTTTTTTTTTTTTTTTTGGTTGCAGGAGTCATTGCTGTTTGGCAGGCCCAGGCTGGATTTGAACCCGCCAGTTCAGGTGTATGTGGCTGGCGCCTTAGCCCCCTGAGCCACAGGCGCCGAGCCAAGGCCTCCAGTTTTCTTTTGTTTCTTCTTTTTGCTTTTGACTATTTGGGTTCTTTTGTTGTTCCATATGAATTTAAGGATTGTTTTTTCTATTTTTGTGCAAGCTTTCATTAGAATTTTGATAGTATTGAATCTGTTTATCATTTTGGGTAGTACAGATATTTTAACCAAATTCTTCCAATCCATGAACATGAGATATCTTTCCATTTATTTGTGTTTTCTTCAATTTACTTCATTGATGTTGTATAGTTTTCAGTATCTTTCACCCCTTTGGTTAAATTTATACCTAAGTAGTTTTTTTTTTTTTTTAACCTAAGTAGTTTTTGTTGCTTTTGTAAATGGAATTGTTTTCTTAATTTCCTGTTGGACAATTTATTATTAGTATATAGAAATGCTATTAATTTTTGTATGTTGATTTTGTATACTGTAACTTTTCTGTATTTATTTATCAGTTATAATGGGTTCTTTTGGTAGAATCATGGGGTTTTCAATATATAAAATGTCTTTGGCTAACAGAAAATTTCTGTTTTTTCCTTATTTAGTAGGATGTCTTTTATTTCTTTTTCTTGCCTAATTGCTCTGGATAGGACTTCCAATACTATGTTGATTTTTTAAAAAGTGGTGAGAGTGAGCATCTTTGCCTTGTCCTTGATTTTAGAGGAAAAACTTCCAACTTTTCACTATTGAGTATGCTATTAGCTGTGGATTTGTCATGTATGGACTTTATTGTGTTAAAGTTACATTCTCTTTATATTTAATCTGTTAAGAGTTTTTATCATGAAAAGTGTTGAATTTTTCAAATACTGCTACTGCATCTATTACGATCATCATATGGTCTTTATCCTTTATTCTGTTAATGTGATATATCACATTTATTGCTTTCCATAGGTTAAACCATCCTTGTATTCTGTGATAAATCTTACTAGGTCATAATGAATTATTCTGTTAATGTGTTAAATTTGCTTTGCTAGTATTTTGTTAAGGATCTATGCATCTATGTTCATCGGTGATATTCTCTTTTTTTTTTTTTTTTTTGAGACAGAGTCTCAAGCTGTCACCCTGGATAGAGTGCCATGGCATCACAGCTCACAGCAACCTCCAATTCCTGGGCTCAAGTGAGTCTCTTGCCTCTACCTCCCAAGTAGCTGGGGCAATAGGCACTCGACACAACGCCTGGTCATTTTTTTGGTTGCAACCATCATTGTTGTTTGGCCGGCCTAGGCTGGATTCAAACCCACCAGCTCAGGTGTATGTGGCTGGTGCCTTAGCCTGTTGAGCCACAGGCGCCGAGCCATGTCAGGGATATTCTCATATAATTTTCTTGTACTGTCCTTCTTTGGCTTTGTTATCAGGGTAATGCTGGCCTGGTGAAGTAAGTTTGGAATTATTGCCTCTGGTTTGATTTTTTTGGAAGAGTTTGGGAAGGACTAGTATTAGTTCTTTAACTGTTTGATAGAATTCAGCTGTAAAATCATCTAGTCCTGAGACTTATTACTGATTCAATCTCCTTTTTTGTTATTGATCTATTCATATTTTTTATTTCTTCATGATTCAGTCATAGTAGGTTGTATGTACCTAGGAATCTATCCATTTCTTCTAGATTATCCAATTTGTTAGTATATAATTGTCCATAGTAATTTCTTATATCAGACTTTCAGTTTTCTCTCTTTTTTCTTTCCTTAGTCTAGCTAAAGGTTTGTCAATTGCTATTGCCCAGCCTCCCAAGTAGCTGGGACTGTGAGCTCTTCCACCATATGCAAAGTGTTCTGTTTAAGAAATATTTGTTGGCTGGGCATGATGGCTCATGCCTGTAATTCTAGCACTCTGGGAGCCTGAGGCAGGTGGATTGCTTGAGCTCAGGAGTTCAAGATCAGCTTGAGCAAGAGTGAGACCCCATCCCTACTAAAAATAGAAAGATTAGCCAGAATAGCACTCTGGGAGGCCAGAGTGAGACCCCATCTCTAAAAAAATAGCCAGGCGTTGTGGCAGGCATCTCTCCAGGTACTCAGGAGGCTGAAGCAAGAAAATCACTTGAACCTAAGAGTTTGAGGTTGCTGTGAGCTATGATACCATGGCACTCTACCCAGGGCACAGAGTAAGACTCATTCTCAAAAAAAAGGAAAGAAATATTTTCCAACCCAACCCCTACAGTTATAAAAATATTTACTTGCCTGTCTTCTAAAAATTTTAAATTTGTTTTGGACTTCTGATAAAAATGTGGTATGAAGTAGAGATTCAATTTCACTTTTTCCAAATGCATAACCAAATGTCCTTACACACATACTCTTTTCCTCAGTAATTTATAATGCTATATTTCCTATGCTATATGTGTCTATTGGTCAACTTATTTACATGTAGGCTGATTGCACACTGTATTCATTACTATAATTTATAATAAACATTGATATAAGGTAGAACAAGAATCATTATTCCCTCAAGTCATTACTATTCCAACTTTATTTTTACTTTTCATGATTATTTTGAGTATTCTTGGCCCTTGCCAATTCTTCTTCTTCTTTTTTTTTTTTTTTTTTTTTTTTTGAGAGTCTGTCACCCTCAGTAGATTGCCATGGTGTCATAGCAACCTCAAACTCTTGCTCTCACGCTGTCCTCTTGCCTCAGCCTTCTAAGTTGCTGGGACTACAGGTGCCCATCACAATGCCCAGCTATTTTTAGAGACAGAGTCTTGCTTTGGCTCAGGCTGGTCTTAACCTCTTGAGGTCAGGCAATCACCTGCCTTGGCCTCCCAGAGTGCTAGGATTACAGGTATGTGCCAACACTCCCAGCTCTTCTTGTTTATTTTTTTAAGGGGGAAAAATAACCTATTTTCATTGCCTTCACTATAAAGAGAATTTGGGGAGAATTTAGTATTCTAATCCGTGCAAAATAGTGCATCTCTCCATTTATCTAGGATTTTCTTTAGCATCATTTAATAAGATTTTATAATTTCTTCCATTGAGGTCTTGGCTATCTTACATTTATTCCTGATTATCTTATTTATTTATTTATTTATTTATTTATTTACTTGAGATACAGTCTCACTTTGTCACCCTTGGTAGAGTGCCATGGATGGAGGCCTGAGAGCTATGAGAGCTCAAAACAACCACAAACTCTGAGACTCAAGCAATCTCCTGCCTCAGCTTCCCAAGTACCTGGGACTACAAGTACCTACCACAATGCCTGGCTATTTTTTAGGGACAGTCGGTCTCAATCTTGCTCAGGCTGGTCTTGAACTCCTGAGCTCAGGTGATCAACTTGCCTCAGCTTCCTAAAATGCTAGGATTACAGGTGTGAGCCACTGTGATCAGCCTAAATATCCTTTTTTTTTTTTTTTTTGAGACAGTCTCATTGTGTCACCATTGGTAGAATGCCATGGAGTTCTTCAAAGTTTTGGGTTCAAGCAATTCTCTTGCCTCAGCCTCCCAAGTAGCTGAGACTATAGGCATCTAGCACAACACCCCGGCTATTTTTTTTTTTTTTTTTTTACTATAGTTGTCATTGTTGTTTAGCAGGCCCAGGCTGGGTTAAAACCCTCCTGCCTTGGGGTATGTGGCCAGCATCCTAACTACTAAGCTATGGGCACCAAGCCAAAGTATCCTATTTTTGTTATTTCTTTCTGTTGTAAATAACATGGTAATTTTTAAAGTGTCTATGGATTTTTCACCTTCTTTTCTGCTTTGTTAACCTGATTTCTCTAGTCATTTACTCCCATAGTTGTTGCCTAGTACTAAATCAGTTAAGCTTTCTTCAGTCTATTTTTCCTCTACAACTTTGGAAATGATACATTTTATATTGGTTCTTTAACAATTATACTAAAAATTAAAGCTTTCATACTTAAAGGATAAAGTTAATCAAGATCCTCATACTCTCCTCCCAAACAAATAGAAGGCTCTTAAAAATTTTAATTCCGTAGACCAGTTGAATCAGGGACCCAGGAACACTTGCAAGCTGTTGTAGAGAACACTACTAGTTTTACTTTCCCTCCTTAACAAATGTAGACAGTAGCAGGACTTGAGTAGGTCTTTAGGCTGATAGAAAAGACCATTCAAACCTTAAGGTAATCAATACTCACCAGCTCCTTCTGTGTGCCAGGGACTAGAGAAAGAAGCAAGCAATATGGACAGGCCTTGACCTCCAATCTCTTATAGCTAATGGAGAAGGCAGACCTTTACTCGCATATCCACTACAGGGGATGCTGTGGAGGGGATGAATGGGAGGGACACCGTGGTAGGATGTGACAGCGGTCTTGACACTTCTGGTTTGCAAGAACAAAAACCATCCTTCTCTTGTCCATGCTAGAGACACTTTTTTTTTTCTGTTGCCCTGGGTAAAGTGCAATGGAGTCATAGCTCACAGCAACCTCTAACTTGGGCTCAAGTGATCCTCTTGCCTTAGTTTTCCATTTTTTTTTTTGGAGACAGAGCCTCAAGCTGTTACCCTGGATAGAGTGCTGTGGAATCACAGCTCACAGCAACCTCCAATTCCTGGCTCAAGCGAGTCTCTTGCCTCCGCCTCCCAAGTAGCTGGGACTACAGGCACCTGCCACAACGCCCAGCCATTTTTTTGTTGCAAGCCGTCATTGTTGTTTGGCGGACCTGGGCTGGATTCGAACCCGCCAGCTCAGGTGTACATGGCTGGCGCCTTAGCCTGTTGAGCCACAGGCACCGAGCCTAAGACAGGGTCTTGTACAGTCACTTGGGCTTAAGTACAGTGGTGTCATCACAGCTCACTGAAACAGCAAACTCCTGAGCTGGAGTAATTCTCTTACCTCGGCCTTCCAAGTAGCTGAAGTACAGGTGTGCACCTGGCCCACTGTTTCTTCAAATTTAAAATTTGAAATTTCTTGAAAATTCATGTCTGTTATTAATCATTATCAACCATTGTCACTTTTAATAGTACATTGCTCCTATACTGTCTGTTCTCTCCTCCTAGACCCTCTATTAGACATATATTCAATCTTCTCATTTAGTTTTCCTTGCCTCGACCCGTATTTTCCATCACCACTTCATTCCTGGTAATTTCTCCAGCTTTGTTTTTATAGTTTATTTATTCTCTTTAATTCTATGTACTTATCTATCCATTAAATCTTTATTTCCAGGTGGCACCTGTGGCTCAGTGGGTAGGGTGCTGGCCCCATATACTGAGGGTGGCAGGTTCAAACCTGGCCCCAGCCAAACTGCAACAAAAAAATAGCCGGGCGTTGTGATGGCGCCTATAGTCCCAGCTACTTGGGAGGCTGCAGTAAGAGAATCTCCTAAGCCCAAGAACTAGAGGTTGCCGTGAGCTCTGATGCCACAGCACTCTACCGAGGGCGACGAAGTGAGACTCTGTCTCTAAAAAAAATAAACAAAACAATCTTTATTTCTGGGCACCAG
>CAUYON010038657.1:0-11616 GCA_963573935.1 Arctocebus calabarensis
TGTAGTCCCAGCTACTTGGGAGGCGGAGGCAGGAGACTCGCTTGAGCCCAGGAATTGGAGGTTGCTGTGAGCTGTGATGCCACAGCACTCTATCCAGGGTGACAGCTTGAGGCTCTGTCTCAAAAAAAAAAAAAAAAAAGACTGAAATGTATTTTCTGATGATAAATTAAAATGCAACATTTCAAATCATTGCATCAATTAAGTTAATAGCATTCTTTTTAATTAGTGGTTTAAAAAATGACACATATTCCAAACAATGGCATCTGAGATTTGATGGAATAGTGAATTTTTCTTCCACTCGCACATATATATTATACATACTCTTTAGGAAGTATGACCTATGTTACCCTATAGGGTCTATTGCCTGTCTTCATCTTGCACAGAGACAAGTTTGCCACAAATACTACATATAAAACTACACAATTTGTAAATATAGGAAACAGTGGATGAGACTACAAATTAACTATTCAGTTTCCATTCTTCCTTTCTTTATATAATACAGTTATTTTTAAAAGAAGTGGTTTTGACCCAGTTTTGATACCCTGGCCAGAGGCGGGTCGGTTCCCCTCTTAGAGCCTCTGATTAAGGCCACAGCCCAACCACTTCTCTTATCTGACTGAACACTCCTGACGACTGTACCAGCGCCAATTGCCTCAGAGTGAGGTAGCAGACAACCAGGAACATCCTATGCCCTGGAACCCAGGAATTCCTCATATTAATCCACAGGGAGTTACACCAGCGCACTCTCCCTACGTAACCTTCCTCCTACAGCCACAGGTCAGTAAGTGCCTCCTCATGTCAACGTGCAGAGGGACCGAGCTTCAGGCAGCAGGCAGGGGCCCTTAGGCAGCTGCAGGAGAGGCTGCTCTGACTCCCCAGATGAACCCCAGGCCCAGGGATGTGAGCTGGAAGCCAGAGAATGAGAGGGTTGCACATGAGGCAGACCACCGTCCCTTCCCCTCCCCTTGTCCTGTCACCCTCAGAGGGTCCATCAGACAGAGACAGAAACCGACAACCATGGATTTACACACGTAGAAACCCAAAACAAATTAAAAAGGAAGAGAATAACACAGGGGGAATACATATATTTGTGGACATGTTTGGGTGTCTGTGTTTAAGTGTGTGCGTGAATTAAAGTTCCACATTTTGACCAATCTAGAATTTATAAAATGAAAAGATTAAAAAAAAATCTCTGATGGGCTTTCGTGCCTGATCCACCAGTTGTGAATTGACTGTGGCATTTGCCAAACACAACAAATGATAAAGCTTCATGGACTTTACCAATATGGGGTCTTACATTGAAATTATACCTGTGAATACCACTAAAATTAAATATGTCAGTTGGTATAATCTTAATAATATAGCTAAATATAAAATAGAAGGAAATAAGAATCCCTCACTTTAACTGTAGCTTTGCTTTTATTTCCCACCATCACAGCGCATATTGGCAGAAAATCCTCCAAAGTAGGCATAGATGTTCTAATGCAAAAAGCAGCAAAATTAATTAAACATAAAGAAAGTATCCTAAGAATGAAAAACAAACACCTTGTGTACTCTCCAATACATGCAACCTAAATAAAGGGCACTCAATACACAAAGGAAAGTAAAAACAAGGTGGCAGAAGAGGAGAGGAGGGAAGGTGCAATGAACACTATTCAGATGACGACACATTTATAGCCCTGACACGGCCATGTATTATCAATATCTGAACCCCCTCAATATTATGAAATGTAAAAAACCTTTTAAAATTCCATTAAGTCTTGGCACTTACAAATTACCTTGACAAAATGGGGTCCTGTGGCTGAACCCGGCTCGTGGTTGTAGCCCCAGCACTGTGAGAGGTGGAGACAAGATTCTTTGAGGACAGAAGATTGAGAGCAGCCTGAGTAACATGGGAAGACCACACAATTTTAAAACCGAAAGAAAGGGGTGGGGGACTCTGTGGATCTGCCCCACAACTAAAAGAATTAAGAAGCCCCAATGTCAGTTAACACAGATAATTGAAAGATTATAATTGATTACTAATAAAACCTAAGTAATGGATTGGTAACTATTCTCACTGATTCTCTATCAGGCAGTTTATTTTTGCCTCGTTTTAACACTGAGGAAGATAAGCGCCCAATAATATTGAAATGGCTAATTCCCATCAGCAACCAATAAATTGTCTGCTCTTGTAGATTTGCTAATATGTTCTATTCAATGCCTATTTCGTCTCAGCCACAGTTTGCCTGCACCTCCAAAGGGATCCAAGAACCATTTCCATCATGTTGATGAAGCACCTCAACAGCTGTGCCATCATATACAGTCTTTGCAGACAAGATCAGAATTCTCTCCACCTTCCTCCAGGAGTACAGGCATGACATGACATTGATGGTGTCCTATCTCAGGGAAATTGATTTCCTCATTAAGAACATACAAATCCAATATATTTTGAGTCTACTTTGGGTTCTGGAGAAAAATATACTCTCCATTATTAACTTCAAATTAATCTCACCCAATGCTGCTACTTGCAAATCTCCCCACACTATGTGTGTCCCTTCAGCAAAAGGTTGTACAATCTGTCCAAATTGAATCAATAGACATTATCTTTGATGCCTTCAGAGTCATTAATGGGGCTTCATTACAGGGGCTTTGGCAACCTCTTCTCCTGCCTGCTGTTATATCTGGGCCATTCATCAAGGACTTAACCTTAAGTAAGTCCATAGGCCAGGAAATGCAACTAACAACTTACAACCATCTAATCTTTGATAAACCAATCAAGAACACACCTAGGGGGAAAGACTCCCTATTCAATAAACAGTGCTGGGAAAACTGGATATCCATATGTAAAAGACTGAAACTGGACCCTCACCTTTCTCCACTGACAATTCTTCTCTTTACCTTCTCCCATAGCCCTTAGAACATGCCCCCAGCTTCAGACAATTTTAACGTCTAAATTTTAAATAGGAATTTGGAGTTAACAGAAAGCAGTTATATAGGTAACCTCAGTCCTTAACAATTCTGTGAAGTAAGAAGAATCCTACAAATTCAAATCTACCTTGTGCTACATTTGTCCTCCTCGTCTTTAACTCTGTCATTAACTGGGTGAAATACGTGTTGTTCCCTGTACTCTTCCAGGGCTAGTAAGCATTAATATATTGCTGGATAGTCTCAACCCTGGCCAGCTTCTGACATTAACCAGGATTCATTTCTGACAGCATTCTACAAATTATAAGAGTGTTAATTGAACTTCCCTTCCCATCCATATGATCCTGATCCTATTTTTGCATCAAGCCCTTGAGTATTGGTCATCTCTCCTGTAAAGTGCTACAGGGCAGGACTCAGTGAATAATGTTCAGAGCAATGAAAAAATTCATGTGGGGTTTTTATTCTTCTAAGAGATAATATATTAAAGAAAAGAAATATTTATGCACATGTTATTGAATATTTTTATGAGCAAGAGCAAGAGATTAAGAGAGGTTGGTGTAAGAGAGCTCCTACCAGGACGCGAAGGGGCAGGCAGTGTGGAAGAAAGAACGGAAAACATAGACCTGTCACATCCCACTGAGCCATCAAGGGAACCGATTAAATGGCGGCGAATAGAAAGAACTCTTTCTTCTTGTACATAATGCCCTGGGACTGACCCCATCCTGACTGAAGTTTAAAATACTCTAGATCTAGCAATCATCGGTAATCTTTCTGTCACTTTTCGAACTATGAGTCAACTCTAGCTAAAAACTTTAGATATAGTGATTTTGAATTGGTTAAGATAGTGTCTGAGCGTGCCATGCTCTGAATAAACTTGTTGTCACTTGCTGGGTCACAGATTCCCTTGTGTGACACTGGGCTCCTTGTAGTCCCTGTGTGGAGATGACTATCGAAGTCATTTGTAGACACACTGTCAACTGCAATGATCACATTTAATCATATGCTTCAAACTCAGTTCCCGGCCTGCTAGCTAAAATTGGGAATCATCCTTTCAGTTTGGAGTAGCTGGTACATGGGAAAGGGACAAAGCATGTGGTCACATAACTGATTAAGGAAAGATCAAATGTCCATTCAGAATGGTCTGTTTCCTTGGCTTTACAGACTTCTCAAAACTCTGCATTTTGGAGAGACAGCATGGAAATAAAGAACAGTCTAGTTAGCTACTCCTATTTCATCAGCTACTCTGCATTTCCCTAAATATTGACATCATTGGCTTTAGATTTCCATAGTGAACAAATTATACTGTCTCTATGAAACCTATGGGATTTCCTGGTGCCTTAGCCGCTTGAGCTACAGTTTTTCATGCAGGAAAAACTCTCTACTCCAGGGTGTCCAAGCCACAGCTGGCCTATTGGGGCAGGGGCTGATTTTGTGAGGACATTTTTTGTTTATCTCTGGTGTCAGATATCACAAAAAGTATGCCCACTTTTTGTTGTTGTTGTTGTTTTGCTCATCAGCATGCATTAGTGTTTGGGTATTTAATGTGTGGCCCAAAACAACTCTTACCCTCCCAATGTGTTGCAGAGGAAAAGTGAAAAAAAGGTAGGACATTCCCTCCCTGCTCTACAACTCTTGATAATATGAAAACCCTATGTGGCCCATTACACTGCCTGTCAAAAGTGGAACTGGCACATTTATGTAGGCAGAGATGGGTTTACCATGCTGCTAATGAAGCTTGAGCTTTAGTACCCTAAGGCCCTAGACTTAATTTTTTTATTTGTAATTCTGTTACATTTTGCTTAAAGCAGGGCTCCTTAATTGTGTAAACTTCAAGTTCCACAAACCCTGGATCCAGCTGTGATAAAAACACTGCAGCAAAGATGTAGCCGTTCTTACCCTCAGTAAGTCTAAGAGGCCAGAACTCATGTCCGTCTTTCAGAGAAACTAACACAGAGGCTGAAAGAGAGACAGGATGCTTCTCAGTTTCTGCTCTTATCTGTGATTCTATGGCCTGACGACGCTACCCATTGATACCTGGACCCAGAAACCCCGTGTAAAAGAGGACAACTAGGAAAATAGAAGCTTAGAACTTTCTTCTGCCCTTAACAAGAAAGTTGGCTAGTTCTCACATTTGCGTATTAGATCCCAAAAGATACACTTCCATTATCACTAGCCTTTCATTCACTAACGTGGCAAGTACAGGATGGACTCTCCTTCAGATTGGCTGCTCAGATTCTACCTAATTTAAGAAAACTGACAGTGTCCTCAAAGGCAGCATCATTTAACTGTTTGCAGTGAACTGTAAAAGTGCCTTTTATTGACGTTGTTTTTTAGAGAGCAAATTATTAACATTAGCTTATTAAATTTGCAAAAAGCATAATCAACTGCAGATTTTTTTAATGGGCCTGTAAGTTCCTATCTATCTCTAGACACACAAAATAGGCAAATATTAGTATTTGATTGTCAAAGAAGAGGTGTTGTCTCTTAATTAAAAGTCTGTGAAAGCCAGGGAGACTTTCAAATTATTTTAAAGACCCTTCGTGTGAAATTTGCAATACACTTTTGAAATATGTCTCTGTCACAGCTGCCGTTTGATGAGGCTTGGGTTCCAATCTGTGCCTCTCCAGCAGGCTGTGCGACCACGGCTGCCAGGTGGCATTAGCTTCCGCGCAGCATCTTCCTCCCGTCTGCCATGAGGGAATAAAGCCGCATCTCCCTAGGAAGCTCCCACTGGTGACTCAGAAGAAATCTGTCTGCAGAAAAGAGATGGCAAGCGTACCTAGATATTTGAATTATTGCTGTCATCAGCACTTTGCTTTCCCCCATCTATTAAACCTTTGACATTGAAACAGTTTGCTTATATGTAGTTATAATATTTATAATTTGTTTGGGGCTTCCTGAAATATGGAGTTGCTTGTGGCTTTGCAGGAAGCAGAAAAATCTTTGTAAACATAATGGAAGGAAATTAGCAAACTGATAATCAGGTAAGTTGCCTTAAAACTTTTGTGATAGCCAATTTATTTTTCATTTTAACAGAATGTCATTAGAGGCATCTATTCTAATTGGACTGTGCCTATAAATAAAAAAAGAAATACTTACATAGCAAATATCTTTGCTATCCCAAAGAAAAGAAAATTCTTGGTTTAAGACTAGGCATGTTCCCAAAGACAGACTAGGAAAGGAATGGAAAATGCTGAGCACATCTGTAAATGTGGACAGTTGTGGTAATTGTGCTGATGAAAGACAACGTATGGATAGAAGTCACTTGTGCCAATATAGCTTTGGCATATAGCTGCGGGTGCAATTGGTGACTACAAAATCAGCCATCAGAAAGGAACATTTTTATTTTTTTTCACCTTCAAAAGCTCTTCAAAGATTTTTCATCAATTCTTCACTACTAAGTAATGCATATCTGACTTTTGTCACCTTAGAACCTTAGGAAGGCAGATCCTTGATCAGCTTATAGCCCAACATTGTTTGACATGAGGAAGAAATTTTCAATCACTTCAAAAATGATTTCATAAGTAGCCATCTTGTCTATACTAAGGTAAGGATTTACAAAGCAAATTAAATAGATTTCTACGTACGAAAGAGTGACTTGAAATCGACTTGCTCTCTAACCACAATATGTGGCCATTAGAAAGATGCCAACAAAAAAAATACCTCTTTCGAAGAAAGATTATCTAGTCAGATCATAAATTCATTTTTCTACCATTGGTTGTGCATCAATTGTTCCCAAACAGCATTATTTTATTTTTCTTAAATATGTAGTTTATTTAATCTGCAAGTTTTTATTTACATGGTGGAGAAGAAAATTTAACAGTAAGAGCAAGATAAAGTAAAATAATTCATTATAATCTCCAAGGCTAGGCTTTGTTTTCATTTTCAGTTCTCTGACGTACAACCAATTTTTGACACAGAGAGTACCCTTAACTCCTGTAAGTAATCTCACTTTCCAGGGCTGAGACCAAGAAGGAGCACGGGAGGTGCCTAAGATTCAAAATATAGGAGGCAAGTATTCTCAGGGGCATAGGAAAGACACACACTTTGCATCCTAACGGCCTTACTGGCCTCACACTCATGCCAGAACGGCAGGATTAACAGCCGCTCTGCCAAGTTCATATTCAAATAGCTGTTATTCTGTCCAATCACAAGCATCTGGACATACTTACTTCCTACCTCTCCATCCACCTAAAGGATGATGATAATCAATGGCTCTCTTTTCAAAGTCTAATTCCAGACTAAGAATTATGGAAATAGAAAATAATAGGCTTGGCGCCTGTGGCTCAACGGGCTAAGGCGCCAGCCAGTACACCTGAGCTGGCAGGTTCGAATCCAGCCCGGGCCCGCCAAACAACAATGATGGCTGCAACCAAAAAAAAAATGGCCGGGCGTTGTGGCAGGCACCTGCAGTCCCAGCTACTTGGGAGGTGGAGGCAGGAGACTCGCTTGAGCCCAGGAATTGGAGGTTGCTGTGAGCTGTGATGCCATAGCACTCTATCCAGGGTGACAGCTTGAGGCTCTATCTCAAGAAAAAAAAAAAAGAAAATAAAATAGTAGAAAATAATTTCTGTTCTATATTGACAGAAAATTCATGCCACTTTACTAACACAAATTTCTTCTTAATTGTTGCAGGGACAATGTCTTGAATTATTGCATAATCCCCTTTTCCTAATAACTTGGGGAAATGTATGGCCATGTCAAGCACTGAAACTTTGACCACAAGATTAACGATCACTCCTCCCCATCACTGACTATGATTGAACCACATGACAAAGCCATGGCTTTCAAAGTCCCCCACATTCTTGCAAGCTTTCTTTACTAATTAAAATCATTGCCTTACTTTTAATGCTGAAATACACCACTGAATTACTTCAGGCAAGTTACAATTCTGCATTTTATTTCTGTTACCTGGCAAGGGATGAATCTATGAAAAAAATAATACCTTTTGGCTCGGCGCCTGCCACATATGCCAGAGCTGGCAGGTTCAAATCCAGCCCAGGCCTGCCAAACAACAATGACAACTACAACCAAAAAATAGCCAGGCATTGTGGCAGGCACCTGTAGTCCCAGCTACTTGGGAGGCTGAGGCAAGAGAATCACTTGAGCCCAAGAGTTTGAGGTTGCTGTGAGCTATAATGCCATGGCACTCTACCAATGGTGACAGTTTGAGGCTCTGTCTGAAAATAATATCAATAACAATAATAATAATACCTTTTGTTATAACAAGTTGTTAAACAGTAGTGAGAGATTTAGAAAAAATGGCTAACTCCTAAAATATTGCATCTTAATTCAGGAGTACGTAGCAGATTATGTCATGAAAATTCATTGGCAATAGCATGGTAAGGGCCTAGAATAAAAGCAATTGCTTACATGGAGTCCTTAATGCCTCTTAGTCAGAGCATAAGGCCCTGTCAGGGACACAAACATACATTCTGATTTTTTTGCATTGTGTATTTATTAGTAAAGGATGATGTGCAGAGAAATGCTCAAAAGTTTGTTTCTGAAGAATTTCAACAAAACTAAATTGTGGCGTAATGGGCTATTTTCTCTCTGGGAAGACTTTAGAATTACAATTCACTTGAGGGGGCCTGACATCTGTCCAGAGGGCTTGTCCTCCCCTAGTTTCTGGGTGTCGCTGAGTCTCCGATCATCTGTCCTGTTCTGCAGGATCCGCCTGGCTAACCTTTCCCTTCACCCCATTGTATTCTTCCCTAGCATTCGGGTGCACACTGCTAACATACCAGCACATCGCATTTATTCTGCATTGACTGCGGCCTGAGTAGTTACAGGCCCAAAGAAACTGACAGTTAACAGCCAGGATTCCAGGCCAGGGGCTGGGAGAAAAGAGGCACCTCCACAATACAAGGTTGTCTTGATGCTCTTGACACCTCCAAGGCTGCCGGGAGGCCGTCTAAGCATCTCTATTCTGACTCCTAGCCCTTGCTTCAAGCAGAGGCTTCTGGAAGTTCCCCTAGCAGAAACTCGGCCTCTCTGGGGACCAGAGCGGAGCCCTAAACTGCAGAAAGGACTATCGATCAGAGAGATGTGCGAGCACTGATGGGGAATCCAGCAGAGAGCTCACCACTTTTTTTTCCTGTAAGACCTTTTCAAACCCTTCTTCAGTCACTGAGAAGAAAGCAGTAAATTAGAGCAGCAGGCTCAGAATTTGGAAGGCTCTGGCAGACGCACCTGGGCTGAGTTATTGTTCCCTGTAACCCTCCCGCCTGCCTGCGAGTCATACATAATGGAGAAGCAGGTAAATAAGAATTAAAGACCTGAAGTCTCTTTTTTCTTCTGTCCTTTGATTACACCACTATTTTATTTATGACTCCCCAAAGGGAAGGAAACTTCTCTTATGTGCCATTGCTTCTATAAATTGTTAAAGAATCTCAAAAATGAAATACCTCACAGCAGGTTTTTCTCTATTGCCTCTTTGCTGTTGTACGGGCCCTTTTAAAGTGATGTTTTTACCAGCACACGCTCCCCTTCAGCCCCCCGTCCCACACCCCCCAAACGCAACCAGCTTTCATTTCACTGTGTCTTGTCTGCCAAAGGAGATCAAATGCACCTCAAGTCCACCCTGAGTTTGGTGTGGTATTCACTAGGACTGTCCAGGTTTCACTTTATCCAACACCATTTTGCCCCTCGGGGCAAAAGTGTACATGGCAGTGAGTTCACATTTGCCTGGTCTCTGCATGAGAACTGAGTGTGCAGCTAGACAGCGTGCACAGTGAATGGGGAAAGGCAAACGGTCCTCGTTTGGTTTGGTTTGAAATACTATTCTTAATAGCTGGGGGTGGGAAGAAGAGTGTATACGTGAATTATTTGTGTAATCTCTCAGAGTTTCACTTTTCTTTGCTCAAATAGAATTTGATACAGGGCTCTAGAAGTCTGGATCTATTGGGAAGTTTCTAGCATTGGGTTCTTCCGTCTAAATAAAATTTCAGGATTTTTGTTTTATATCACTTACCCCTACCACCAGGATATGTAAGAGATTGAGGATACAGGTTCTCGTTTCGTGTTCTCTTCCAGCTGGAGGAAATGCCTCTTTAAGAGAAAGGATTTGGAGTGTGAATAACAGAATGGATGGTGTCAGGGAAGAGACCAACATGAGGCCGAATGATGAAGCCCTCATGTAAGAATTCTTAACAGATTTAAGGGGGAAATGTAATAGGAAATAAAATCCGCCTGCCACACAAGGCAGGCAGGATTCTTTGGGGACTTAGGGTTACCAAATGTTCTGACTTTCTGTCCTTTGAGATTCATTGTATGCACTGCTCCATCATATCAGAGCACGGCATGTTTGAGGGAGAAATGAAGCCCCCCAATATAGGGCATATTACAATGAAATTGCTTTAAGTAGCTTATTCGCGGGAATGCAACCAGCTGAACCCAGAGTCAGAGAAATTAAAGCTGGGCAAATCTGTCCATGTTGGATCATCAAGTTCACTTCATGCTCAACAATTTCTTTGACATGAAACTGAAGTCAATTGCCCCTTGGGTAGTCTCACTTCTGTGTTCCCTCACAATGAATTCAGCGTATTTTTCTCATAGAAACTCTTAATTTTTTGTTATATATAAAATTGTATTTTAGGGTGGCACCTATGGCTCAGTGAGTAGGGTGCCGGCCCCATATACGGAGGGTGGTAGGTTCGAACCCAGCCCCAACCAAACTGCAACAAAAAATAGCCGGACATTGTGGCAGGTGCCTGTGGTCCCAGCTACTGGGGAGGCTGAGGCAAGAGAATCGCCTAAGCCCAGGAGTATGGAGGTTGTTGTGAGCTGTGATGCCACAGCACTCTACCCAGGGAAATAAAGTAAGACTCTGTCTCCAAAAAAAAAAAAATTGTATTTTACTTTGTATACTACATGTCTGCATATGTATATACAGAGTTGTACACCCAAATCATGTTTCATATGGGCAACTTAAAGAATTTCAAGAGTACTTTTGACTCTTCTCAACTTGTGCTTTACACGCTGACTCCACCAATTAACTTCCATTCATAATCACTCTAATAATTAAGATGTTTTAAGTTTGGGTACCTAAGTTCAGAAAAATCACAGCTGTGGTAACTAAAGGCTGTACAGGTGTATTCATGCAAAATTCATCAGAGATTCTTGAGGAATCACAGACAATAGGAGATGCCAGAAGAGTGGGAAATGGGAAAAATACCAATTTTCTAAAGAAGGATAAAGATGTGTTCCAGAAATTAAAAACCTTAAAATTAATTTGATACCAATACCTAGTAACAAAAAACAAATTTAGGATCCAAATTTAGGATTTAAATAATGTGGAAGCTTTTAGGAAATAATTTCAATTAGCCAGCATAGTTGTACTAAGAATAATTTATAACAAGTCTGATTTAATTTTTTTTTTTTTAAAGAAAGCCTATTTTATTTGAAAAAAAAAAAAGGGTGGGCTCTGGGAATAGGGTTAGTCCATTCGGGCCTTCAGTGTCCTGGTGGTGATTTTGTCCTTCTCAATGATGTGGACAATGACTCCCATGCCTGACACTGCATCCCAGTCCACGGCATTCAGAGATCATTTCAAACAGGTGTTCTGGATCCATGTTAGGCTCCCAGAGGGACTCACACATCCCGTACATTTGTTCAGCGCAAGTGCCACTGACCACAAAGTCATCAGTCACCATGGGACAGCCAATGAGGTCTAGAGAGCAAATGAAGGGCTTAAAGGTCTTCGGGTCC
>CAUYON010038659.1:0-30778 GCA_963573935.1 Arctocebus calabarensis
AAGAGAACTATGAAATATTAAGAAAAGAAATAGCTGAAAATGTTAACAAATGGAAAAACACCCAGAATGGACTCCACCCGGAAATGCAAGGCTCCACTCTGGCCCTGCCGAGGCCACCACCCACCAGCCAAGGACTCTGCAGGGACCTCTGCATGGCTCCAATCCATGCCCCACCAGGCCTTGGCACGCCACCTGCAGCATCCAGGAACTCTGCCAGGACCCCCGCGTGGCTCCAATCGGCATGCCAGCAGTAGGCAGAAACTCTGCCCAGACTCCAGCGAGCTCCAATATGTGTCACACTTGGCCTCAACCCGCTGTCCACTGTGGCCAGGGACTCTGACAGGACTCCTGCCGGCTCCGATGCATGCTGCACCCGGCCTCGGCCCACCACCCACAGCAGCCAGGATCTCTGCAGGTACCCCTGTGTGGCCCCGATTGGTGCTCTGCCAGGCCTTGGCCCGCTGCCAGCTGTAGCCAGGAACTCTGCCAGGACTCCCGCTTGGCTCTGTCTGTGGCCCTCCGGGCCTCCACCAGCCGCTTGCCCTGGCCAGGGACTCCATTGGGAACTCCGCCCGGCCCCGTTGGTGCACCACTGGGCCTTGACATGCTGCACACATTGGCCTGGGACCTCACCAGTACCCCCGCACGGCTCTGATTCACACCCTGCGGGTACTCGGCCCTTCGCTAGCAGCAGCCAGGGACTCCGCCGGATTTGGCTTGCCGTCTGCCATGGCCAGGGAATCCGACGGGATATCAGCGTGGCTCCGCACCACCCCCTTCCCAGCCTCTACCTCCTGCCCACATTAGCCAGGGACTCCACCTGGAACCTGTCAGGCCTCCGCCTGCCTGCCCAGGCCAGGAACTCCGGGAGCCACACAACCCGCATCCTCCCCTACCCTTTCTGCCTTCACACCAGCCCTGCCTGTCTGGAGATGGACTCAGGAGGCAGCACAACCCATGCCCTCCCTCCGGACCTCTCTTCCCAGCCAGAGACTACTGGAGGCTTGGGCTCCCTTTGCAAAATCCACCGGGTGCTGGGCACTCCCAGAACCACGTGCACCATCCCACGTCCTGCTACTTGATCCTGGTGTGCCATACACACAATCTGTACGAAAACAAGTATGTAAACAAAACATCCCTAATATTCTGGAATTTTAAAGAAGAAAAGAAAAGAAAATTTCAAAGAAAATGGTCATGTGTATTCTGGACACCAGCGTATCTGATAGATACCAGTAAGTGCTTTGAATTCAGAAAAACATGCTGAAGATGTTCTTACTTTTTAGGTCTGCAGCCAAGGTTTCTCAATGACCTCCAGGATACGATACTGGGTACTTGGTGGCAGTGATGGGGAAGCATGGCAGAAACCTGGGGCCACCAGGTAGAAGCAGATATTTCCCACAAGGAGAGTCTGTGAGGCAACGAGATTTGTGCCTTCTGAGTTCACAGACCTTTTCTGATGTGGCTTTACGACTATCAGCCAACAAGATCATAAGTGGCATCTCAACACCTCCTCAAAATCAGATAATACCGACAAGACATTCAAAATGTCACCAGAGTAATCTCCCTCATGACCAGACAACTCTATATTACTTCCATGTTTTAACATTTTTGATGAACCCCCACCTCCTATGGGATAAAAGCCATGTTTCTTAGCATAAACGCAGGTCTATCAGTGATGAGGGACCTCTATGCTCAACATCACTTCTTGCCTTCATGGTTTTGTGCTTTTCTCCCCAAAAGCCCAGGCTCTCTCAGCATTTCTGCTTGTCTCCCAGTGATGTTTACTCCAATGCCTTTGTTCCTTCTCTTCTCTCTGCGTGGCCTCCCCAGATTACCTTCCATGGTCAAAGTCATACCCGCCTCCTCCAGGAATCCTACCCAACCCCTCTTCTCCACTCTACACATGCCCAGGCTGGGCAAGTTTCCCTTTTTGGTGCTCATAGAATCCCCTGGGCTGCCTGCTGCTGTCATTACACTGACCACAGATCATCGTAATTTTCTGTTTATGAGTCAGTCTCTTCCACTGCTCTGAGGTCTCTTTCTGGGCAAGAACTGTGTCTTAAGCAATCATAAATCAGCAGTGCATGGATAGCACTTGACATATAGGAGGCACTCAAAAAAATATTTGTTGAATAATGAGAAAATTAACTTCTAATTTTCCTTAAAGTAAATCATAATTCCCCTAAGGCACACTTACACAGTGCATGTATACATGCCTATGAGTATGCATGCACACACATGTACACATTATTACAACTTTTTGAAAAGGAAGGGAAAGACTTATAAAACAATGAAATGCCGGCATTAGAAAGTACCTTGTTAAATGCTAACCCTTTTCTATATGTATATGAATACCTCCTGCATCTGAAGCAATAATTCCTATTCAACTTGTACATCTCCAGTGACTGATAGAGAAGTTACTTCCCTTTGAAGTAACTGCTCTTGGGCTACTCTGAGTGTTAGCAGATTCTTGCTTATGATGCAATTTGCTCAACTATAATGTCTACTGATTCAGTGGTCCTAGCTCTGCTTCCTGGAAGTATGCACAAGTCTAATCCTCCCCACATGGCAAGCCTTCAAATATTTGAAGAAGCCAAATCTTCTCTTCTCCAGGGTAAACACCACAAATTCTTCAAAACGACACCCAAACATTTGAGTTGTGAGGCCCTCTCTCAGCCCTAGTCATTCTTCCTGGACATGCTCCAGAATCATCCCTCGAGATCATCTGCTAAATGCTATGCAAGTACATCTTGATATGAATTCTAAAATGAAATTTTTAAACTTTATTGAACATTAAAATCACCTGGGGGACTTATTAAACATGCACCTTGGGGGGTTCCCACCCGGGGTCCCACCCACAGAGCTTCCAATTCCATGAACATACAGTGGGATCCAGGAATCTGTATTTTAGTCAGTTCTTCAACCAAACTGGCCTCAGGAGGTCCACAGACCACTCTTCAAGAAATAGTCATCTAAAATGTGACCAGTTTTCTCTTCTGCAAATGGGGGTTAAATCTGCCTTCCTCTCAGATCACAAGGTGAGTTGAGACCTACCTCCTGACTTGTTCACAAAATGCTGCCAGACAGTGAATATGCATTAGTAATAACAGAATGGGAATCAGCTTTCACTAAGGCGTCATGTCTAAGCAAAAGCAGAGCTGGCAGATGGTGTCCCTTCACCAGAGACTGAGTTAGAAATGCTGGACAAGAGGGTGAGAGAGCAGATTTTGTCCTTCATCCTTCCAAATGGCAATCTTTAAAGCAGCATAAAGATAAATGAGCTATTCTCCGTATTTTCTGAATGTGCCATGGGAAGCCTTGTCTATTCCACAAATACTTACTGTATTAGCAAATCAGATAAGCTGGAGATGCAGTTAGGCAGAATGCCAGGAAAAAAAACCAGCATTGTTTTCACTTCATTAATGTTATTAGTAAGTTATTAATTGCCACTATTGATAAGTTCTACTTAAAGAGTATATTTCTACTTAAGCTATAATTAGCCAAAGAGAGTAAGGCATCTTGGAGATACATCCAGGGCGGGAGGTGGGACTCAAATTATGCTAAAAGCTCAGACTCCAGAAGCAAACAGTACTGAGTTTGAAGCTTGGCCCTTCCATTTATTCATGTATTACCTTGTGGAAGTTATAACTGTTGAGAGCTACCATTTTCTTATCTGTATAATGAGATTTCTAATGGAACCAAGATTGTGGGGTTGTTTTTTGTATACAAAAGTTAAATGATAATATAGCAACTGGTACAGTGCAAGCTCCCAACTTATCAGGTATCATCTCTATCTACATATGTATGTGTTTATTCATTCACTTATTTCTTCCATCACCATACAATATCAGACTACTATCTCCACTTCACAGATAAAGACACTAAGGCAAAGGCATGGCAAGTCACCTTGGAAACCGAATCCAGGTCATTCAGCCACCGGCCCAAAGCTCCTTTTCCCATCCAACTGTCTCTCACATGCCTGCAGAGCAGGGCGAGCATCTCAGAGAAAACCAGCCTGATGCCTACCTGAGGGTAGCCAGAACACAAGAAGAAAAGCTATAGACCTAGACCCCATTGTCTTCTGTGCATTCATGTCTTCTTTCATTTGTCCACTTCACAAATATTTATTGAGCCCCTTTTCTAGGAACTGGGGACATCAGTGAGTAAAGCAAACCAGACAGTCTTTGTTCTTGCTTTACGTAGGTCCACTAAGGTACTGCCTCATAAAACAAGCTTCCCTGATGGCCCACCCTGTCCAACAGAGAAGCTGCCCTCCCTGTTACACCTTCCCTGTCATACTCTGCCCCCTTTCCTGCCTTATTTTTCCTCCATTTCCTTGTGCTATGTTTTTATTTATTTTATTCTCCCATCCTCTGCTATAGCATAAGCTCAATGAAGGCAGGGACCTTCTCTAGCTTATTCACTTTTGTATCCCCAGCTCCAAAAATGTTTCCTGGCCCTCTGTATAAGCTCAACAGGTATTTGTTGAGTAAATAAACTGAGTGCATGAAGAGGACACAGGAGGCAAGGAGAAGAAGTAAACAAGTAATTATGAAATGCTAGAAAGGGGTCCATGAGATCAGGCTCGGGAATGATAGAGCAGGGAGTCTCTCGGCGTTTAGGCAGCAGTGGAGTCCCTCCCTGCGGAAGTGAGGGTTAATCCCACCACCAAAGAGCCTCCCATGCCCAGAGGGAGGAAATTCTGCCCTTTATCCTCTGTGTGGCCTTACACCTGCCATGCCCTTCCCAGTTGCCACTGAATCATGATTCAACAATCAGGAGCAGTTCTCGCCTTCAAACGCCTCCCAGGACTTAGCAGCCTGAAGGTGCTGAGAATCCGAATCACAATATAGGTCCAGTTGGGATAGTATACTTAAGGAAAATGCCTTCCTAAAGCCCTCAGCATGCACCACTGAAATTACAACCGAAAGGATTTAAGCCTGCGCCTTCAGCTTGGGGCCACTCGGCTCTGCAATAGTTTGGTTATGCTCTAATTAGTTGTTAGCCTACAGTGCAGGTGTCAGGTAATCTGCATTTCCTAGAAAGAAATATGCAAGTAGCAACCAAAGATAAAAGAATACCAGGAAGCCACACCAGCCAGTAGAATAAATCCACTGTCCCTTGTGCCAAATGCAGATGAGGCACCAACATAAAATCAAGGGGCCAGGCTGTGTTAGTGATGGGGGTAGGGGCAGAGATTCAAGGACCAGCTGCATAACTGAGGTTAGGTCCAAACTAATAGGTGCTGTTCACCATCCCTAGGGAGGGCTGCCTTTACACTCCACATGGGGAAGGAAGAACCCACCTCTGCCATTTGACTGAAAAACTGGCCAGCACAAAAAGACTGCCACATCTTCATACCAGAAAAACAAAAAAGGCAGAAGGAAATAAGCAGCTCAGGTAGGGTCACAGATGGCAATTCAGGAGTTATGGCACCTCTGCCACCACCACACCTCCTCCCTGCCTGCCTGGAAACACACTTAGTGGAGTCTTACGAGACTGTGACAGCGCTCACAGCCATGGACTAAAGCCACCACATTCTAAATTAGCGCACAAGAATGATGCCTCCATTCTGATGCCTGGTGGCCCCTACTGTCCCTTCAACATGGGACTTCATTTCTTCATCAGTTGCAGCTCTCTGAAAAAAATATTGTGAAAGCCGAAGTACAGAGCATTCAGGAGAGAGAATAATCTTATAGAATATAATTCATATTAAGGCATCAGCACTGTACCTGGGATTCGTTTATGAAATTAGCTTTAAAAATGACATGAGGCTGAATGAATGGAACCACGAAGGGCAAGTTTTAATGAAAAGAAAAGTCAGATAAAGACTAAACTGTGGTCCACTGGTGGGGATGGGGATCTTACAGGACTTCTCGGATTAGTTGTTGATGACAAAAAACTCTGAGAACCTAGATACAGGCTGGGAGAGGGAGTTACGTCAATCGATTAGATGTGAACCTTCCACATTGTGTATCAAATCAGCACATCATACCCCCAAAATACATAAATGTACACAGTTATGACTTAATAAAAAAAGGAAAAGTATCACCTTCTTCATAACTTTGCCACGAGCACATCTTTCCTTCCACGGGCACAAGGAGAGGAGTGAACTCCAAAGAATCTTCTCCTCTATTTAAAATCCAACAAAAAAAATTTCTATCTGAAAAACATAAGCAAAGACTGTGATTGACCTGGCAGGAGTAGTGTCTACGGAGCCTGAGACACTAAAGGAAGAGAGAAGAAAAGAGACAAGAATGGATGGTTTGGGGGCACTTTCCCAAAAAGGCAGGGCTCACTGTTGGGCTGGTGGCACCCCATGTCTTAGGATCAGCATTTCTACCTCATCTGCACTTTCCAAGTGATGGCATAGCAGGGTACCAAGAAGTGATTAGTGCAGAAGAACTATGAACTATAATAGTCCTGAGCAACCTGGACTGTAATTCGATTGCTTTGTGCCAGCACTTAGCATTTGTCATCATATTTATTTCTCACAACTAATTTTTTGTTTGATATTATTATCATGCCCTTTCACAGATGAGGAACCTGAGGCACCAAAAAGGTACCTTTCTCAGTCCTCATAGGTAATAGACAGAAGAGATAGTATTCAAAGCCTAGAGGCTCAATAATAACCATTAATATTTACCAGGTACTTTCTAAATGCCAGATAGTGCAAATGCCTTTGCTATGTCACCTAATTAATCCCCATAACAAATGGAGGAGGGGGTTCTTGTCATGATAGCCACTTTACAGATGCATAATCTAAAGTATGGAAAAATGTGGTGCCTCACTTGAGGTTACACAGCTGATAAATAGCAGAAATGGGATCCAAACTCAGAATTCAAATTCATTTTGTCAAAGGCCATGCTCTTTACACACTAACTAGATAGCTGAGTACAATGAAGACTGTGCAGTGGAACATTTTATGCCACAGAAGCTTAGAGGACCAGGGAAGGTGAATTTAACCGAGTATCATTATGAAAATCTGCATTGGGATAGGTACAGAGGGTCAAGTTCATTGAAAGAACAGGGAGTCACCCAGGGAAGTGGTTCTCAGGTGTCAGCCCTCATCAGAATCCCATGGAGGGATAGTTAAAACTCAGGCTCCTGGAACCCAGCCCCAGAGTTTCTGAAACCAAAAGATCTGGGAAGGGACAAAAGAATCTGCATTTCTGACAAATCCCCAGAGGAAATTGATATTACTGACTTGGGAATCACACTCAGAGAACAACTGATCAAGGCAGAGGGTCATGAAGGATGACTATGGGGATGGGAGCTCGACAGAATGTGCAGGAGATAAAGAGGGACAGAAAGTGACGGAATGCTTCAAGAGCAGCTGCGCTGGGGCATACACTTTATAAGTCACTTTACATGA
Source organism: Arctocebus calabarensis (assembly GCA_963573935.1). Taxonomy (NCBI): domain Eukaryota; kingdom Metazoa; phylum Chordata; class Mammalia; order Primates; family Lorisidae; genus Arctocebus; species Arctocebus calabarensis. The sequence goes on from CAUYON010038659.1 coordinate 7,376, forward strand.
CCAGGTTCTGACCATCACCTTCTGTACAGGTGAAGTACTTTGTGACGTGAAGCACTGTGAAGCACTGTCCTCTGACCAATCCAAGAAACTTTTCTTCAAACTCCTCCTGAACTTTGAGGTAGAGGTACTCTGGAAGACATGTATCCCTGCCAGAACCAGCATCACACTGCATAATAAAGACACCTTCAACATGTGCCTGCTCCCCTGTGAAATGGTAGGCTTCAGGTTCAATATTAAGACCTGTCTTACTACCTGAAAGCAGGGGGCCTTCAAATGATCTACCATTAATTACCCTCCCAACTCTGCTCCCACAGATGAAGTCCCCCCTTCTTGCTTATCCCTGAACAGTAGGTTTCAATTCCTTGTCAGCTCAGGAAATTATTAAAACAAGCCAATTACATCCTCCTGTGGAAACCAACAGGTGCCAGACCCTCTTTTTGTTTTTGTTGTTGTTGTTGTTGTTGTTAGAGAAGAGTCTCACTTTATCACCCTCAGTAGAGTGCCATGGCGTCACACAGCTCACAGCAACCTCCAACTCCCGGGCTTAGTGATTCTCTTGCCTCAGCCTCCTGAGTAGCTGGGACCACAGTTGTCCACCTCAACACCCAGCTATCCAGACCCCCTTGCTGCTACAAAGCCTGCCTTCCATAGCCCCTGGCCCTTCACTTTATTCCCAAATACAACTCCCTTATTTTTTTTTAATATTAAACATGACTTTGTTTTATTAAAACAAATTAAGTTCACACATACTTCTTAAAAAGCATTTCAAAACCCACTGTATTTTATTACCCTAATATGCAGTTGGTAAAACAATTTACTTCTAAAACTCAAAAGGTTCCTAACTATAATGAAGAAGAATATTACTCTGAACACCTACATCCGCCCTCACTTACAACACTGATAAGTCAACCACACAGAGCCTCTCCACTGAGATTTTCTACATGCATCTTTCATCTCAGTGTCCTTAATGTTCCTTGAGAGTATATGAATTCACAAGTCTCTCAATGAGTATCGTAACTAATAAGTTGCCGTTGACATTTGTCCAGTATCAGGTATCATTCATTCAGCCATCCCATTACCCTAGAGTGGCAATCCTTCCTTCACCAAGAAGTCAAAGAGGAGGTGATTAACCACCGCCCCCATGACAAGTTCCACAAGAGGAATATTATGTCCATCTTATTCAATGTCCTCTCCACAGAGTGGTGCAAGCCCAGAGCATGGTAAGAGTACATTAAAGATGCCCTGGGATTAATTGCTTTGTAACTTCTCAACCACCATTGGAGCGATTTTTTTGAACAATAGAAGTTTGAGAGTTGACGTGACTTCTTGGGCCTGCCTGCTGCCAGCCCCAGCTAAAGGACAATGTGTGTGGAGTACAAGAATTGCCCTTACTGAGTGAATAGGTTCTAGGGGCAGATCCATTTGCACTTGCTCTATAGACAACCCTGCCAAACCAACTACCCCCAGCTCAAGGACTCAGGGGCAGCAGGGAATGGCCCCAGGTAGTTTCAGGTTATCTACTGTTGCTGCCTGAGCAAGAGCAAACATGAGCAGAAGGGACTGATGCAGTGGGAAGTTCCAGGCACAGGAAGCCCAGTTCAGGGCTCATGGCCTTCATGTACATTTTCCACTCACACCAGAGGAGTGTGTGGTGAGTTCCAAGAGGGCCAGCCAATGTGCAAAAGTATCAGGCTGAAGAGCCTTGACCCTGAGTGCCCTGGGTAGTAAGCAGGGAGTGAAGTCGGGAATTAGGAGTCTGCTCAGCACTTACTAAGCTCAGGCCATAAGTCATTCAGTGACAACCACGACCTCCACGTCCTGTGTCCAGCCCTGTGGCAGGCTCAGCAGGCATAACATGCCGTTTAGTCTAAATGGCAGAACTGGGAGGAGGGTGCAATTAATCCCACGTTGCAGACGAGGACTCTGAGGCCAAGAGGCCTTTGTTTGGGAGGTAGACAAAGGTCAAAGAGCACCCTAAGTGGCAGGGTGAGGGCCTGAACCTCAGATTTGGTGACCCCATAAGCCTGTGCTGCAAATGTCTCCTCTGTGTCCTAGGTGTGAGGGGGGAGGCTCCAAGAAGACAGAGGAAGCAAGGTTTGCCCTCTGAGAATTCACCACCTACTTGGGGAGAGGGAACACAGGGAAGAACAGGGGAAGAGATCTTATAAAGTGACATATAAGGAAGACTGGCCTGAAAGGCACTTTCACCACTATAAAATGCTAAATTTGCTCATATCAAATGACATTTTACAGGGAAAAAAAAGTATGAAATTGAAAGGTCCGATCAAAACGGCCTCAATAAGAGCAATTATGTGCTTTTCCTACATAACTAAGTGTACACAGGGAGATCCGAAGGCCCTGTGGAGTAACAGTTCCATTCATCAAGTGTTTTGTCATGCTTAGGGCTTTATGTACACTGGCTTATGTATATTCTCGAAATGCCTTAGAAAAATCATAGTAGCACATGTTCCATTTTACAGATGAGAGAGCTGAGACACAGAAGGTTAAGACTAGATTTTCAAACCAAAGTTTGAGACCCATTTGTGGGTTGTGAAATTAATTCAGATGCCCATGGTAAGCCTGGTTTAAAATGAATAGACAAAAATGAAAAGAATACAAGAGGGGAGGGTGACAAGGGGAATGAAATGAGACAGAACATATCAGAACTCATCACATGCGGTGATGACAGTATTTCAACAATTGTGTGTGTCTGTGTGTGTGCACATGTATACAATGAGTTGTGTCATAAAATGAAATGATGACAGTGGGTCTCTGTGGAAGGTCTAAAAGCTATTGTGGTCACACAGCCAGTGACTTAGAGCCAGGAAATCTAGAGAGTCTGTCTCCATCCAGAACCTGCATTCTTAACTTCTAAACCAGTGCTATATATTAAATATATGAAGTAAACCAAATCTGTAATTTACCTTTCTCTAGTAGCCACATCTAGAAATTTTAAAAGCCACATTAAAAATTAATTATTAAATTTAATTTTAATAATACCTTTTATTTCACCTAGTATATCAACAATGTCAGCATTTCAACATGTAAAAATCAATTTTAAGTCAATACAAATTGAGGGGTTTTTTTTTTACTTATTCTGCACTAAGTGCAGATTTCTTAGCAATCCAGTATATATTTTGCATTTCCATACATTTGAATTCAGACTAGTCCACCTCCAAGTACTAATCTGAACTGTCAGGTAACGAGTGACTATCACCTTGGACACTGTAGCTCTGAGCTACGCTGCCTCCAACATCCCTCTGAACCCAGGCCCTGGTCCTCAGATTTGATTTAAAGGAAATTTCCTTGTCATCTCTCCCTGGTACTTTCCAGTGGCTTCCTTCATGTAGTTTCCAGAAAACTTAAACCCAAACCCATTATCCACTGCTATTATTTCATGCTTTCTTTGGCTAATTTTAGAAGTCCCATACTTACTAGGCTTTGAGGGAGAAAACCCGGTGGGAAGGGGTCCTGCAGCCAAGACATGCTGGATCAGGATAGTACAAAGACACTGGGCAGCAGGAACCCTGTGGGGACGGGGCCCAGAGCATGCTGTTTGAAGAGCAACAGTCTGACGGACAGCCAAATGGCCACTTTTTCTAGCACACACTCCTGTTCGCACACTCAATCCTTCTCACTCGGCCCTGACAGAAATCAGCTGAGCCTATTTCCACTTCTTTGCCAAAATAAACAAACTGTAGAACTGCAAAAAAGACTGGCTTCTGGGGAGTTAGAAGTGACAGCTCTGGAGTATACTTGAGAGTCACCCATTAGATAAACTGATGAATATTACACATAAGTATGCTGTAACTATAACTGGCAACAGCCCTGCCCCGATCTAGGCACTACGAGGCCCAAGTGCTCCTTACCTTAGGCTGCCTTCACTGCTCTTGCAGCGTGAGGGTTTCTGCACAGACACTTGGAAGGTAAGTGCTTCAGTATCAGGCAGCAGTCAGGGCCAGGGCACCAGAGCAGACATCCTCTCGCTTCCTGTTCTTCCTGGGACCTCCTGCCCCACTGCCTCTCTCCTGAGGCGAGCATGCTTGCTTGTCAGTCCATTGATCTGGGTTTTCAAAGAGACAAGCAAATGGGGGGTACATTGAATGGAGGGTGCCCTTAGCAAGGGGGGAACAAAGCTGAGGGTGAGAGGAAAAACACCATCAGTCACTTCTGTTCAGATGGAGTAGCATTGCTCCTTCAGATCAAGAAGTGACACTGTAAGTTTGTACGGTATTAGCTGACAGCAGTGAAAGAGATCAAGTACTCTTCCATCATTCACTGGCTTCCCATTTACTGAGCAATTACTATGTGCCAGTCACTCCAGCGGGGTTCTGGTACTCAGAGATATGCTGTCTGCTCTCCGGATATCCAAAAACTTACATACCAGCCAGCAAAATAGACTACAGAGAAGACAGACTGACAGAAATGTAAACCACATAGGAAGAAGAAATGATTAGTGTGCCAGGGAGGGTCAGAGATGGGCAACTAGTGCACATAAGATCCCACAGCTTACAACTTATGAGGGTTACTCATGAACATTCTGTTTCAGTCTCATAATACTTATTAGATCCATAACAAACTGCAGTACATGTATACCATGGAATACTATTCAGCCGTTAAAAAAGATCAAGACTTTGCATCTTTTACATTTACCTGGATGGAGCTGAAATACATTCTTCTTAGTAAAGTACTGCAAGAATGGAAAAATGAATATGCAAAGTACTCCATACTAATATGAAACCAATATATAAGCAATTACATGCTCATATGAATAATAAAACACAAATATAGTCTAGTACAGGACAGAGAGAGGAGGCAGAGGGGGAGGGGAGAGGACAACTGGCAGAAGGAGGGAGGGGATGAGACGGGATCTTGTCTAATGAGCACATTGTGAGGGTGTATAACACGCCCCTGAGAGAGGGACTCATTTACAACTGGAACTTTATTATAGAAGTGAGAAAAAAGTAACCTAAAACTTTGGACCCTCATGTAATTTGAAATTTAAAAGAAATATTTTTTAAAATGCTTATTAGATCCAGTTGGATGCATACTTAACACTGAAGAAACTAAGGCCTAGGCACCAAGGTAGTCATTGATTAAATGGAGATAAAGCTCCCCCTCCTTATCAGGCACAGAGTGGGCACCAGATTAGTGACAACCAAGCACATCCTGGTCAGAGAAGCTGCTGCATATTCACACAGCTGCCCAGAGCAGCTGCCACAAGACCAAATCTACCAGAGACCCTCCCCTAGGAACTGACTGAGAGGTTACCAGACAGCTCTTTCCCCTACATTCATGAAGAAGCAACATTCAATTATCTACTCATAATAGCAATGTGTGGGAAAAAAACAAATATCCATCAGCTGATAAATGGATAAACAAATGTGGCATATTCGTATAGTGGAATATTACTCAGTCATGAAAAGGAGTGAAGCACTGATGTCTGCCACAACATGGATGCAGCTTGGTAAGGCTGAGTGACAGAAGCCAGACACAGAATCATTGTGTTATAGGATTTCATTTACATGAAATGCCCAGAATGGACAGTCCCAAAAAGAAAGAAAACAGCTCAGTGGTTGCCAGGAGATGGGGAGAGGAGGATTGAGGGATGACTGCTTAATGGACATGGGGTTTCATTTTGAGATGAGAAAGTTTGGGAACTAGATAATGATGATGGTTGGACAACGTTATAAATGTGCTGGAAGATGATGAACTGAACACTTTAAGATGAACAAAATGGTAATTTTATGGTATATGAATTTTGCCTCAAAATAGTTCATGCCACTCTTTAAAAAAAAATAGTTTCAGTAGGTTTGTGTCTCTCATAACTAAAAGTCACTAAAATATGAGTGAGTGTATTAAATGTCTTATCCAGTATGCACAGCTCTTAGAAATCAGGGCCTGAACTCAGTGTGTCCTGCTGACTACAAATCTAACTCTTTCACTTACACACCAGGCCCTGACTTACACAAAGGAGGAAAGATCTCTGCAGCTCTTGAACAGACTGCTGGCTGCTTCCCAAAACCTGCCAATAGGTGGTGAGCACGCATCCACAGGCATTTCTTTCCTGGGTCCTGTCAGCAGAAACCAGACTTTATTAAGAGGACGTTAGCAAGCCTTTTTGCTTCCCTGCTTTGGGAGAGTTCTTAATGGCTCCAAAGCACATTCCTCGTTTTTCAGCAAAATCTAATATTTATGTCATTTCCAGGAGAGAACATTTGCAGCCTTTATAATATATCACGTCTCGTTTTGCTCCAGAGCACGGGATGGACAAATCGCTCAGTTTTAGTCACATCTCCCCTCATCCACCTCTGAGACATTACGTATCATTCACAGAGGCAGAAACCAGAGCAGGGTACCAGGGCAAAAACTGAGTCAGCAAGGCCCAAATTTCTTCTTCTGATGTTTTACGGAATCTTAGATCTAGAAGAGACCTTGAAATTTTTAAATTTTATATGATTTTCTTTTTAAAAAAAGACTCAAAATGGACAATTAATGACAATTATTCACACGGTGGGGGGTGAGGGAAGGGGAGAGCAGAGAGAGAAAGAATGTGGGAGGGGTAGGGAAAGGAAGAGCAGAGAGAGGGAAGGAGCGAGGGGGGTGGGGTTTTGGTGTGTGCCACACCTTTTGGGGGCAAAACACGATTGTAAGAGGGACTTGACCCAACAAATGCAACCAGTGTAATATGATTTCTTGTACCTTCAATGAATCCCCAACAATATAAAAAAAAAAGAAAAAAAAAGACTCAAAACTTTAATTTAGCTATACAATTTTTTTATTTTTTTTTTTTTTTGAGACAGAGTTTCAATTTGTCACACTCAGTAGAGTGCCATGGCATCACAGCTCATAGCAACCTCAAATTCTTGGGCTTCAGCAATTCTCTTGCCTCAGCCTCCCATGTAGATGGGACTATAAGTGCCCACCAAAATCCCCAGCTATTTTTTTTGCTGCAGTTGTCATTGTCGTATAGCAGGCCCAGGCTGGGTTCGAACCCACCAGCCTGGGTGTATGTGGTTGGTGCCATAACCACTGTGCTACAGGTGTCAAGCCTCTCTAAAGTTTTAATGCTATTTATTTATAGCCAGTGATTTCTGTTGCCACAGCTTAAATTATAATATAAATAGGTAATGTTTATGGGTACAAAGATAGGGATTAACACAGTGGGGTGGGAATATATTCCCTACTTTCTAGGTGCTTACAAGAGGATAAGGAGCTGTGTCTGAGTGTGGGATATGTGCTAGGTCGGTATTTTGGATGTATTATCTCATGTAGTGAGTAGACATGTCCTCCCTTTACAGATAAAGAAACTGAGGCTCATAGGGTTCTATGACCTGCCCCAAGTTCCAAAGTGGTAGAGAAGACAGATCAGTGGTCTGATCTCAAAGCCCCATTTTCTAAACCACCAGAATATAAGAGAATGGTTATGTAATTAATATCTGAGAGTTGCATCCTGAGCAGAAGACATTGTACTTCATAGCACTTCATAATTTTCAAACGGATTTCACACTCAGATTTCTTTACAGGGCAGACATTGACAGCTGTAGCACTTCTGAGGATGAGAGAGATAAGGGGCTGCAGGTGACATATAATAGTTCATAAATAGTTGGCTTCAGGATAGGTTATATTTTAATAATTAGCAAGAAAGTGGTGAAGGTAGCACTGAATTGGGAAAATGGCAAAGGTGAAAGCATAGTAGGGAATACTAAATAGCTGGCTGGGGTAAGATATGAATTCTGGTCTCTTACTTCCCAGTTTTTGCTGATAAAGTATCACAAAAATACTTGCTTTGAGGTCCTTTCCTCACGGACCAGGCCTCCCTAACATAAAGGAGAAAAGATCTCTGCAGCTCTTGAACAGACTGCTGTCTGCTTCCCAAAACCTACCAGTAGGTGGTGAGCACCCATTTAGGGGAATTTCTTTTTGGGGTCTTGTCAACAGAAATCAATGATGATAAGAATGGTAATAGCACTAGCTACCAACCACTGGACAATTAACAGGTAAGCCAATGACTGTGCTCAGTCAGCACTCATGCTGAATATCTATTTGGGTTACCTCCTCTGGTAACCAACCACAATTCCTCTCTGGTTAGTCACATTTTCAGGTTACACAGTTCTCTTAAAGCTGAATCCAATCTCAGCACCTAGGGTGAGTCAGGTGGCCTAGGTCAATGCCAATCCAACCATTATATATGAACCAGTCCTGGCTTCCATATTGTTCAGAGATGAACATGCTTTCACTTTTGCCATTTTCCCAATTCCATGCTACCCTCACCACTTTCTTGCTAATTATTAAAATATAACCTATCCTGAAGCCCACTGTTTATGAACTATTATATGTCGCCTGTAGCCCCTTATCTCTCTCATCCCCCTACTTTCTTTCCCTAAAAGGAACTAATAGCTACTGCTGTTATCTTAGAAATCTGAATTCTCTCTCCCTCTCTCTTTCTCTTCTCTTCCCCTTTCTTCCTCCCTTTCCTTCCCCCCCTTTTCTCCTCAAGGAGGACAAAAGTCAGAGAAACACAGAGTTCTAATAAACTTGTCTGCTCTCTGAATCCAGCTCTACTCCTAGACTTTTGCATTTAGATGAGTAATGAATTGCCTTTTTGCTAATGCTGCTTGGGGTCAGGTTTTAGTCATTTTCAACTGAGGAAGTCTTAATCAATATAAGTACATAAAAGTACCTCAGAGAATGCCCAGAAAAATACCATGAGGGAAGTAGTATTTTCAAGTATTATCCTCATACACATAGACCAGGGGATAGGATTCAACTTTTAGAGAATCATGTGGCCTGAAACTATGTGCCTGTGACTACCCAGAGGGGCACTGTGGTTGGCTACCAGAGTAAGTAACTCAAATAGGTACTCCTGCTGAGTGCCCAGCACAGTAACTGGTTCATCTGTAAATGGCCCAGCAAATGGTAGTTGGTGCTATCAACATCGGCAGCAGGAGCAGCTGCCCAGGGGGGAGGGCTCCCCCGACAAAGTAAGTGTCTCTCTAATACTTTATGGGTGATTAAGATGAGGAATTAAGGCACAGGGAGGTAGAGGCACCTGCCTAGTTAGTAGAGGCAAGATTTGAACCTAACAGTGTAGCTCCAAAGCCAGCACTCCCAACTGCCTCGAAAGCTGGCTGAAAACTATTTCTGTTCTTATGAAACAGGACTCTCCAGAGCTCAAATAAGTCTTTTCACCCAAAATAGTTTTGAAAGCTTAAAATACCTTAAAGGGTGTAAATTTTCTCAAGCTCCTTTAGGTTTGCAATGATCCCTTTTTGGCTTCCGTTGTCTCCCTGAAAAGAACCATTTAAGCAATAAAAATGTCTCTTTCCAAGGCATCCTTCAACTGCTGATACCTCACTTTCCCAAAAATTACAGATAAAAATAACAATGCACAGAAGCAAAGACTACAGAGTTTCTGAAACAGATAGGAGGAAAGAAAAGAGAAGGTCCCGACCGAATACCTTCTGTGTTTACATGCGACTTTTGATCAACAATTTGCAGTCATTTTAGAAGTCTGTTTCTTAATTAAAGTTGTTTTTGTGCATCACACCAAATCTTGGGCTGGTGGCATGGTGAGCTGCAGCTGCTGCAGCTTCTTAAATGCTTTCGACATTAAAAAATAAAATAAATACTAGCTACGGGGACAGTTTGACATGTATACTTCATATGGGTAATTTTCTCTCTTTGTTCAGTTTCCTAGCAATTTGCCAGGGACTCAGGAAGTCTTTGATGAAAGAATAAGTAGCAATCTCAAATTGGAATGAAAGCAAGGAGACTGTGCCAGGCTGTAACCACAGCCTTGAAGAACTAAAAGACCTACTAGTATTCCCAAGGAGCATCAAAGACATCTCCAGCTATGAGTATTGCTCATTTTAATCAAGAGAAGGAGCTCAGAGCTGGGAGCAGGAGTTCTAGTTCTGACTGCCACTAGCTAACTTTGAACTTCAGGTTGCCAATTGTATAGTGACTTAGTAAGACTATATGTTTTTGTTTGGCGTTAATTGAACAGTTAAGAGATTCTAAAGCATAAGGAATAGAAGCATCAATTTTAGAAAGAGTTGGATCTACACCCCAACTCTGTGATTCACCATTGATGAGACTTGGAACAAGTTACTTAACTTCACAAACTTCAGTTCTTCATCTATAAAAGTGGAAAAAAAATACTGTCCACTTCTTAGGTCTAGTTGCAAGGGTTCAATGAGGAAAAATACAAAGCTAATAGTTCCTTGCCCAGTATGAAAAGTAAAAAGTAACCATCACTGCTTTTATTGGCTTTATTAATAAAGTTTAAACTTCTGTGTAACTATAAAAGCAATAATGTCCTCATCAAAAGCCATATCACAAAGTTTTCTGGCAAATGTTGGCAACATAAAGATTTGGCCATGAGCAGAAATTTGTTTTTTGTATTATGTTTATTCTTACCAAAATGCAGGGATTTGGGGATATCTGACTAGGATAGTCCCTAAGATACAACATTATAAAGACTTGATCTCAATTTGACTAATAAACTTTGGGGGCCAAGAGATGGGTGTATTACACTGAAACTCCACCAATGCTGTTAAATCCAGCCACTTTTCAGAATAACCTTCATCAATGCCTTTAAGTGACCTTATGAGCAACTTGAATTTTGGCATTAAGTCATGACTATTCTCCGTCTTTGACTCTGGCCAAATGATTAGGAGAAATCATATTTGTCATCCACAGATCTGCAGCTTAAGAGTAATTCTAGAAAATCTCAGAACTCAACAGCATCTGCTTGAGTAGAATTTTTTTTTCCCATACAGTATGAAATTCCCAAGGTAGGGAACATGCCATGGGATATGGAAGTACCTGAGAAGTCAAGCAAATTAAATAATACAGGGGTTCTTTTTTCACTTAGTTTTTGGGGCCCCAGTTGGCATACCCTCCAAAGAAAACTGAATCTGGTTGAGCAATGTACACAGATCTCTCAAATTGAAACTCAGCAGCTTTCTATGAAAGTTAAAGCTTAAATGTATATTAATTAGCTGGTAGTAGTCTCTGATTGTCTCTTGAGTTTCCTAGAGTAGGAATTAGGCCCCCAAGTTTCAGCCCAGCTCTCAGCTCTCTCCCTCCATGAGACATCCCTCTGTGATGCTTACATGGTCATGGACAGCACACCCACTGTCATGGAGGGGTGCTGCGTGGATTCTCCCTTGAGAAAGGACTTGCTGTTCAGACATAGGAATACAGCTGTTTGGTAGCAGGAGCTGCAGCCCCTTTGGGATGTGCCTGAGCTTTCGAAGCTAAGGTGATGCATTTCTTGGGCAGCCCTCAGCCAATGACTGAACACAGCACAGATACTAGGGCTGAGCTGTCTCTGCCCAACATAGGACTCCTCCAGTAGAGGACCCCACCTCTGTCAGATATGTACTGTGGTCCGAAACTCTCACTCACCCAAATTTTCCTCCCTCCCTCTTATTCTTGCATAGATATCAGATGGGCACCTTGACCCAACAGCTTTCCCAATTAATCTGCTTCCTCCCCTTGTATCTTTCATAGTAGTTACCAACTGGCTGTGCTCCCAATTCAGTCTCAACACCTCTTTCCCAACTGACACAGTATTAACTTCTCCACACCTGCTTACTTTTCTTTCAAAGCGGACCTCCCCCTCTTCCTCCTCATTATCACCCTCATGATCATCCTCAAGAGGAGAGAAGGAAGAAGGAAGGGCAGGAAAAGGAGGTGACAGTTTGCAGGATATTTTGAAGAATAAACAGCAATACCTCCCAACTTCTCTACACCCTCAGAGCACCCCTCCAGCACCACCACTGACACTCGCCATGAGGCTTCCTTTGCTTTGGGGGATGACTGATGGGGCAGGAAAGCAGAAAACCTGTTTCTTAGTTCCCCTGGCACACCTTCAGAGTCATAAGAGCCAGGCTCTTTGATGTGCAAACATCTAAGTCCTGAAGCATTACAGACAGAGCTTGTGCCCTAATAAAACAGATTTGACAGAGAAATTGTTGCATCTAGTCATCTTCTAAATAAGGATTGAGTGGACTGAGAAGAGAGGATGGGGAGGAAGGTGTGGTGAGGGGGAGGTCAGTGGAGCTTGACATTTTGAAGAGAATGGACCTGAAGGAGAAACTACTGAGACCAACTGGAGAAGTCAGCATCACCTAGATGGATCACCAAGCCCTGAAGCCCTGAGGAAACCAAACCAGCACCCACTGACCTTCCAATCCCTATCTAGGGAAGCCCCTACATGAGCAGTGCCACAGGACTTTCTAAGTTCTCTGTGCTCCAGGGGACCTCCCATTGACCAGCATGGCCAGCAGGAGCCCCACTTCTCTGAGCCCTGGGACGCTACTCAGTTGCCATCCAACTTGCATGAACAGCCTCCTCAACAGCTCAGGGGTATTCAATGCCAAGCTACTGCTTCCTGAGAGAAAGGGTAACCTGAATACCTAACAGAATGAACTTGGATGGGGGTATGGAGACAAAGTAACCCCCACCCCAATTAAGGTAGTGGAGAAAGAGACATAGTGATAACACCTAACCAGGTTTTGCTTATATGCTGTTAGGGACTACAATTAGTACAACCTCTATAGAAAAAAGTGTATAAATTCCTGAAAGAAATAAATGTAGACCTACCATTTGACTCAGCAATCCCACTGCTGAGTATCTATCCAAAGGAAATGAAATCATTTAATTAAAAAAACCTGTATTCGAATATTTATCACAGCATAATTCATAAATGCAAAGACGTAGAATCAACCTAAATACCTATCACTTTATGAGATTAAGAAAACGTGTGTGTGTGTGTGTGTGTGTGTGTGTGTGTGTGTGTGTCCACGGAGTACTACTCAGCCATGAAAAGAAATGAAATAATGTCTTCTGCCACAACTTGCATAGAACTGGAGAACATTATCATAAGTAAAGTATCTCAGGAGGGGGAAAAAAAGAGCACATATACTCTGTAATAATTGGGAGCTAATTGATGGGTACACACGTGCAGGAAGAGATGTAAAGGCCATTGGAAATCAAGAAGCAGGGGGCAAGAAAGGGAGAGGTAAAACCTACCTGTTGGGTACAATGAACATGATCTGGGTGACAGGCACACTAAAAGTCTCAAGTATTATAAACTTTATAAACTTATTTATGTACCAAAAACATTTGGACCCCGTCAATACTTTGAAGTTTTTAAACCCCACTTAACTGGTTTTTATAGTTCCTATGTAGCTGAATATGTGCCAAGTACTGTGAATTCTACTTTCCAGGCATAACCCAATGACTCTCCACAACAACCCCATGAGAAACAATGTTATCCCATTTTACAGTTAAGGAAACTGAGGAGCAGAGAAGCTTATGATTTGTGCAAACTCACTTAGTTATAAATGGAATATGATGGTTACACTTAATTCAGGTCTTTTCTAGGTCTTAACATTAAACTTGAGAACAAGAAATGTCTTAGGATCCTCTGCCTCTCCCCATTCCCATCACCCTAGTGCCAGACTGATAGAAGAGTCTCAGTAAATGTTTTGTGCTTTGGCCAACTTATTTAGATATTTTCTGCCTCCAAAAGAAAAAAAAAACACTGCTTGAAATATGTGTCTCCATTTCCTTAGCACCAGGAAAACTCCAGATACAGTCGAAGGAGGTGGGAGGCAGTGAGTGTACATCCACAGCAAAGATCATATTTCAGTCTTTCATTTCATTTGACAGGAGAAATACTGATTAAAATCAGCCGAACATGTCACAAAAGGGTAACTAGGTTCTTCATTTTTTTCTGTGCAGAGGAAGCTGCACCGTACTTTCGGAGATAACTCTTCATGCATAAAATTACTAATAGACACCATCTATCTGAGGAATGTCTTCTCCCCTTAATAATTTATATCACTTGATCTATTTTCAAAGGTTAGTCTTACATTAAAATTACAATTCTGAATAGGTCAGCCTGTTATGTAAGGATAAATTACTTCACCTCTTCATGTTAGTGTTGTGTTTGGATAATGATGAGGTTTTTACTTCTAGTCCCCAATGGAACCATGGAAGAAATTGCTTGTTTGACCTAACCTCTATCACCCTGAATCTTATTCCTTGATTCATGCTGACTTCCTGTCAGTTATTAGGCTGCATATTTCATGACACTTTATTCCCATTCTTGACTTGTTACTTTTCTTTTTTTTTTTGAGACAGAGCTTCAAGCTATCACCTTGGATAGAGTACTGTGGCATCCACAGCTCACAGCAAACTCCAGCTCCTGGGCTCAAGTGAGTCTCCTGCCTCTGCCTCCCAAGTAGCTGGGACTACAGGCACCTGCCACAACCCCCGGCCATTTTTTGGTTGCAGCCGTCATTGTTGTTTGGCGGGCCTGGACTGGATTCGAACCCGCCAGCTCAGGTATACGTGGCTGGCGCCTTAGCCCGTTGAGCCACAGGTGCTGAGCCACGACTTGTTACTTTTCTACATTTCTCTCACCTTTCGGGCCATCTCTCCACATTTTCCCTTCTCCCACACTACCAACCTTCTCAATCAAAGAACATTCTCAGGTCCTCTCGGGTCCGCACAGCCCTGTATTTATGCTTACATTGGCACATTCCATTTTGATTTTGAAGAGGTAGTATCTTTTAAGAAGTCCCACAATCCCCCCTCTAGCATTTCCCAGATTGTGAATTATTGCTCATTTAACAAATAGTAATAAGGAGGTTCATGGTTAGTGGAAAGAGGACTAGAAGGAAGCTAGTTGAGTCCCATATGATCTAGATAAGTCCATTTTCTTTAATGGGATGGAAAGAGCTCAGTCTCTGAAGTCTGATAATCCAGAGTTCAAATCCAATATTCCTCCTTACTTAGCAATTTTAGGCAAGGCAACTTCTCTGAGATTCTGTTTCTTCTTCTGCAAAATGAGAGTAGTCATACCTTACTTAGAGATTTGTTGTAAGAATTTATAGATTAAAATAGGAAAAACACTTACATAATGCAAATACTATAAAAGGCAGTTAATAAAAATGTGTTAAATGAATCATGAATGAATGGGTAATCAATACACAGCAGACTACTGTTATCAGGAAAATCATTTTAATGAAAAACTTGACTTGCCAGGAACACTAGAAATGGCAGAATGAAGGAGAATAAGAAGTTTCCCCTATTAAATTGTAGTTAAGAGAATAGGTTCTTTGGGCTCAGCTTCAAACCCTGAACTCACCACTAACCACCCAGGTGTCCTCTGGCCACTTGTTTAACCCCAAATTTTCTAATCTGTGAATTTGACAAATAATACTTCACCAGGCCTGGGATTTAAATAAGAAACTGTCTGGAAAACCCTTGGTACAGTGCCCATCATGGTGTAAGCCCTTCATAAATGGAAAATATCACTAAAATGAGTAAGTATAAAACTGTAAATGATCTGGGTTGCACGTACCTTGTGGCACAATTATAAAGCTTGATTCAGAAAATACTGTGTAACCAGAAAGTCTATAAACACATAAGGGGTTTTTATTACTATTATTATTGGAAAGAAGAATGATGGAAAGAATAAATGATTTTTTTTAGAATAAGAGCAAAATCCATGAGGCCTTTCACCAGTCGCCACGTACAAATGTGCCTGAGTGCTTGAGAAAGGTATCGGGTTTAATTAAAGGGTAATTTCTCCTGTTCCTCTGAGTGTACAAAGTCATAAAGTGTAGATATTTAAAAGAGAGGCTGAAGTAGTGTGGAGAACGTAATTGATACTCCAAAGCTGTTGATTGTAAATATGCTCAGGAGGTAGATAAGTTCACACTGTTTTATGGCAGAAAGGTTTTTTATTGGTAATTTCATGTAATTGTGAAATTGGAAGAATCACTGGACCAGTGGTTTTCTATGTTTCTGGCAGGGAGTATTTCCTGCTTCCCGACCTTGAGGAGGCTGTCCTGGCAGCCACTGGCCATGACCTCCCATTTTTTGGAGAAAGAGTTTTCTCTGAAGGAGGCAAGATATAGAAACCAAGAAGGTTCTTTAGAAGGAAACAGGACCCTTTGGTTATTTTCCCAGGCTTGTTTCCACATTCCCAAGCTGTTCATTATCCACAAACCTGTGTTTTTTAGTGTTCTTGTAGCTATTAGTATTGAAAACCTCTCTAATCAGGGGCAGTACCTGTGGTTCAGTGGATAGGGTGCAGGCCCCATACACCAAAGGGGCAGGTTCAAGCCCAGCTAAACTGCAACAAAAAAATAGCTGGGCATTGTGGCAGGTGCCCAGCTACTTGGGAGGCTGAGGCAAAAGAATCGCCTAAGACCAGGAGTTAGAGGCTGCTGTAAGCTGTGATGCCACAGCACTCTACTGAGGATGATAAAGTGAGACACTGTCTCTAAAAAACAAACAAATGAACAAACAAACCTCTAACCAGCCAAAGTGGGGAAGAACCGATCCCACTGTGGTCAAGCCTCACGCAGGGACTGGAACCAACACACAGAAAGCCTCCAGGAACCAAGGCCCTGGCTTCCTCTTTCTCCTGCCCATGCTTTTCACTTGCACTGCTCACTCTGCCATCTGTCCTGAATGTCTCCTTTGATCTGCTCCTTTCTATCTCAGCAGACCAGCTCCTCTTTTCCTCTATGAGCACAGTGGAAGATGACTGCACCCCAGCTCCCAGGTTTGACTTAAGCGCAGACAATTAGCAGAGATTGGCCTACCAAGTGAAAGATAATTGGGCCAGGTATCCATCACCTTTGTCTCTTGGGTCACAGAGACAAAGGTGATGGATACCTGCCATGGCTTTCTGAGGTAGTTTTCAGAGAAAGGCCAGAGGCTGAGTGGATATCCTAATAGGTCTCTACTAACTGAGACAGGAAGATAATTTTTTAATTTCTAGAGATGAGGCCCACATACTGAATAAAAATGTTAACAAACACAAGGACAATTTACCTGCAGCTTACTTCCTACTCAGCCTTAATGGAGCCAAGGGATATGTATTGCTCCCATTTCAAAAACTGCCTCCCCTGTGCATTCAAAAGAGGCATGGAGTGAAGTTACCCCTTCATTTTCCTCTATTAATGGCTTCCCTTGGCATCCCTCCTTTTCACATTGAACAAATGAGATTAGTACCTATAGGGCACACGATGGAACAGAGGTGGAAGCCCTCATGGGGGTCAATGCAGGCTTGGTATTTCTGCTTTGGAGCAAAGCCACAGATAGAATCTGAAACTCTCACTATGACTTAATTTATACCCACACAACACAAATACATGGAAGTAAATGCCAACTGTGCTGTCAGTGGATTTTCGCAGTGATGCCTTCCTTCAGACAGCATGGTTCTCAAAGTAACCTCATCACTAATTTGGTACAGTAAAACAAGGGCCATTTCTTGCTAAGCTGCAGCAGACAAAACTGAGGTACAAAAGGGTGAAGTGCTTTCCCAAAGTCAACTGACCCATCAATGGTACAGTCAATTCTAAAATTCACATTTTCTCATTTATAATCTAATAGCCTTTTTGCTGTATTGCTTTGCTTCCCTATAGATGAACTAATAGATATTTTTCACTTTGCCCCTCCACAGCTACCCTCCACTTTCTTCCTCCTGTTCTGTGGCCCAGGAAAAAGACATTATCCATTGAATTCATAAAATCCTTTGGTCTCTCGTTTATAGTGAGTTGAGTCAATGGGAGACATCAGAAAGAAATCAGAGAGTTAGGCCCAAGCATTTTTTGGATTCCTTCCTGCAAGTTCCATCTAAGGCCAAAGATCCTATTAGACAGTCCCTACTTTCTCTGGGTTTCAAAAACTCCTTTCTCTCCTTGACCTTTTAGGACTAAGTATGATAATACCTCCCAACAGTTCCTAACCCTAAAGTGCTATATAACCCCTTAGTTTCTCTTACCTCCCTTTCCTGTTAAACTCAACTGAATTGCCCTAATTGAATGTCCCTTCCCTTTCCTGCCATTACGATGATGGATCAACAAACCAACAATGTGCCTTAAACCCCTGATTACTGTGTGAGTACAGCTTATGCAGATATTATTTTTTTTTGAACATTTTTACTTTATTTTATTTTGCAGATATTATTTTTAATAGTCTAAATGATATCCTTTGAAAAGGACAGATTTTATAATTTTCCACTTGCAACTCGATACCCATAAATATTCTTTCAATTTTCATCAAAGGGTATAGGTTTTTTCCTATACTGTGTTCTAGTTTCTCATATCCACACCAAAGAAAACATCCTTTGCTGATCTAATCTTAAGTAGGCAGTGTGGACAGCTGGAACCCATTGCTGTGGTTCTCATCTTCCACATTGGGATTATTTCTACTCTTCCACACAAGAAGCTGAAAATAAGACAAAATACGTAAAAGATTTGCCTTCTTTACCTTTGAAGGAAGGGTGACTTTCCCACTTTCCCATCATGTGAGAAACAAGACTGGAATGGAGAGACAGAGAAGGGTGACTAAAAAGAGACAGAGAGAGGGAGATACAGAGAAAAGAGCTCTTGATAAATTGTATATAAAACTAACTACATAATCACAAGAGACAGCCCAGTCCATACCGTCTGTGTATAGGCAAGATTGTACCTGAATTTCAGTGAACTGTTTATTTTATGACATATTTTATTCTGCCTAAGACTAACTACAGAGAGTGATTTATTTTAAAGTTGGGTCTTTTAAAACATGAGCATAGAGAACAACTTTTAAGTGGGTCACCATATTCCTCTCTCTTCACCCAGATATACGAACGTAATAAGTCAACATTTCCCATGCAAATTACCCTGCATTGCTATTTTGGTGTTTACTGATCCCTGTCCACCAAATGTGCTCCAAACACTAGCGACAATCACACTCCAGATGACAAATTCACTCAATCAGAGAAGCTTTTCTATGTCTCCTCATTGCCCTGGGAACAAGCACAGGGCCTGGCACTTGGCAAGCATTACTGATAATAATGAATGCCTATGCGATTTTGGAAAGTGCTAGAACAGTGGAATTAGGGACGAGAAGAGGTAGAGGGACCATGCAGGATGGCGACAACAGACTGTCTTCCTCTTCTGCTCTCCAGCCACCCTGTGGACAGCTGCTTTCTTAGAAGCTGCTACTGTCTTCTTACAGTCCAGCAAACATGGCTGCTTTCCTAAGCTAGCAATAAATGAGCATTAATGCAGGCATTTCAAATCAAATTGTGTCTGCTCTTACCAAGAAAGGCTTAACAATGGAAGAAAATAAGATCCAAATTATGCTCAGAGGAGGGCACAGCATGGAACAAGCAAGAGGGTGTTACCCGCTGCATTCTGTTCCTTCACACCCACTAGTCACAGACCTGAAGGGCTGAGTAAAAACCCCTGCAGCCCTCTCATCAGTCAGCACCTTAGCTTTTCCTGGGTAACAGAAAGACTCAAAAATAGTTTTTCAGTTGTTGCTTCAAGTCTCCATAAGGAATTCAGAATGTCACTGAAGCTAAAACATTCAGCTCTCCAGAAAGCAAGACTGCAAAGTGAATTCAATTCTGCAACAGTAAAATGAATGTATTCTCTCTGGTATAGAAGAGTAGGCTCCACACCCACCATCCTCTGCTGGTCCTCCATAGAAATTTGGAGCATAGTCACACCACAGAAGGCTTCCCTATGCCTAATACTTCTTAATCCTCCAGATACAGAGATTTCACTCCAAGTAAAGTCAAGGCACATTTTCTGGAGGTTCTAGAGCTTGGACCTGCAGAAAATGTTAAGATAAATAAAGTTGGTTCTCACCTTCAAGGAAGGCACAATCTGGCTTTGGATTTTATTTTCATGTATTTACTTATTTAGTTATTTTACAGACTAAAAAAAAATGGATGTGGCTAACAAAAATGCAAATTCTACAAGTGAAATAAAATAAAACTTAGAATAAGTTGGTGAAGGAATCAGGAAAGAAATAAAATGAGGACAAGAAACATAAGGTGAATCTAGGAATGAAGTTAACACCCAAATCGCAGGCTGCAAGATCCTGTAGTTTGCTAGGTGTGATCCCTAGTTTGACTCTAGGCTTTTAAAAAGGGAGGAAACAGCCTAGTAGAGGAGCCAAGCCAGGTCTCCAAATACTCACCAAGACGAATGGTGTGAGCTCTGGAGCCAGATCATCTGGGTTTCAAATCTTAGTTCCCAGATTATGTGATCTAAGAGAAATCATTCCATTTCTAAATTTCCCTTTCTCCATGTGAAAAAAATGGAAATAACAGTGCCCACTTCATAGGATTATTTGAGAAATTAAAAAATATATATGCCAGTGTAGGAATAAAGAACACCCAGTACACACTAAGTGCTTCCCACCACCCTGCTGGGCTCTTTGGCTAGGGTATGTATTAAATTGATGTAAAACAGATTAACAAGAGAAAACCATATTTAATTACATACATATGCAAGAGAGTCCCCAAAACATAAGCCTTAAAGAAGGGTCAGATGAATGATGCTTACACAGCATCATCAGCTACATAAATAAAATAGGGGCTTCTGGAAGTGGTGGTGATGGAATTGGGTGAATGTGGGTGAAAACAGTTGTCTTGTTATGCAGATAAAGTCTCTGAGGTAGTAACCATTGTCTGGGGCAGCCCTTTTCCTGATACAGATACTTTTACAATGCAGATTTCTTTTGTACATGTACATTTCTTTTACCAAAGGACAGCTTTTCAGAGCCACTCCTGCATCTGCAATTCCCAAGAATGACCAGCTCAGAGTATGTCAGAGTCTATTTTGAGGTAGCATAGTCCAGTCTCTTCAGTCATATGTTGGGGTAGTGTGCTCGGGGTCCTGACATCTTTCATATGAATTGGCTAGTACAACACAGAACATGACAAATGTTATATTGTAAATTCAAGTTTATTACTGAACATAGGAGAAAAAGACCTGTTTTGGCCAAGGATAAGGAAGGATACAGATCAGGAAGCCCTTTGCCGAGGAAATGGTAACCAAATGGACATGGGAGGGGAAGTCAAATTTTGGTGTCTAGATAGAAAGGAAAAGAAATGGAAGATATTTTGAGCAGAAGGAACAGTACAGTGTTAAACAGATACATAAACATATGTGTATGCCATGTACTCAAGGAATGGTAAGTGTTCAAGAATTCAGAAATGAAGTATTTTTATCATCACTGAATTAGTCAAGAAACTTATAGTGAACAAATGACAGAAAACCCAAGGCAAACCATTTTAAGAAAATAAAAAAGGTAAAAATAAAGGGCATCCAAATGGGTGCAGAGGAGGTCAAACACTCCCTTTTTGCTGATGATATGATCTTATACTTAGAGAACCCCAATGAGTCAACCGCAAGACTCTTAAAATTCTTTTGAAGAAGAAGAAAGGGAGAGTGTATCTCTACCATATATCAAGAATTTTAATGAACCTATAAAATGAAAAGAGTATAATTTTGACTTAAAGATAGACGAATAGACTAACAGAATAGAACCCATTAGACTTCATTATCAAAGTATAAACTTTTTCTCAAGAATTATTACTTGCTCAAAGAGGTGCAACTTTGGTTAAAAGCCAAGAATCCTCCCCTGTAATTTTCCTAACAGGTTTTCCAAAAGGTCCATACAATATATGTTGTGCCGCAAACACTTTAAATACCATAGGGTCCTCTGGTAATAAGAGACAAAAGGACAAAACTACCTTGGCAGGCTGGAGAAATTTGCTCTGGGTCTTGCTCAAGGCTAACAGACTTTTGATCACCCAATAAATGACAGCACACCCGTTTGTATCAGTTAGGAATTGGATTGCGGGGAGTGGGGGGGGGATCCAACCATAACATTTTGATTAATTAGAGGCTTATTTTTGTCACATACTAAGAAGTCTGGGGACAGAGAGCCAGAATGGTATAATGGCTGCCTGATATCATCAGCATCTCAGGGTCTTTCTGTTCCACCATCCTTCTTCACTTCTGATATGCACTTGTGTTTATTGCCTTGTGATCATGGTCAGAGTGTGCCTATCATAGCTCCAAATAGGGAGGGAAACAGAAAGGTGGCTCCTTTTCCAGAAATCTTAAGATTATGTCACAATAGCCAGTCTCTGATACTTGGTGATTCCTAGCTGCAAGGGAGTCTAATAGCTTGGTTTTGTTGTTGTTGTTGGTTGTTTTTTGAGACAGAGTCTCGCTCTGTTACCCTGGATAGAGTAGTAGTTCACAGCAACTTCAAAGTCCTGAGTTCAAGCAATCATCTTGCCTCAGCCTCCTGAGTAGTTGGGACTATAGGCATCCACCACAACTCTGACTGGTTCTTCCATTTTTAGTAGAAATGGGGTCTCTCTCTTGCTCAGGCTGATCTTGAGCTCCTGAGCCAAGCACCATCCACCTCAGCCACTCAGAGTGCTCTGACTTTAGGTGTGAGCCATCATGCCTGACCAAGAAAGTCTAATATTTTTACCTAACATACTACTGCCCAGACTGAATTGGGGTTTTACTAAAAAGGAGAAATTCATATTTGCAGACAAGTAGGTATCTATAACAAGACCCAAATATGTTGTATACAATTTCCAAAATTCAAAAGACCCAAATATGTTGTATACAATTTCCAAAATTCAAAAGACCAATAAAGCATTATGCTTCTCTTTATCAGTAGTAAAAATGCAATGGACAGCTACCTATCCTTCAATTTGTAAGAAATATCCTAATATTTCACAGATGTTCTTATACACGTCCATACTCTTTCTCTCTGCCTGTCTCTTACACAGAAATGCACGTGTGCACATATGCCCAGGTGCAGAACTTTACTAAGACAACAAGTCCTATAATTTCATGAGATTTAGTCTCCATTTTCTGACACACATAATTTACCACAGCTCCTACGCTGCATGTTACTTCCTGTTTCCAAGTTTACCAGTGTGATGTCATTAATATAGTGAACCAGTTCCACACTCCATGGACTAAATTTGACGTAAAGTCAGAGAACTGGCATAACCCTGAAGCCGTGTGGTAAGACTATATTGCTGACTGCCAAGTGACATCAAACTGCTTCTGCTATCTCCCACTTACAGGGATGGAAAGAAAAAGCAAAAGATATTCAGTGGGGATTAAAGATTCTACATAAACTAGGTTAGATTGCAAAGGCTGGTATAGTTTAAAAACCTGTGAGAATGATTTTGTCAGCTTTGGCTTAAGTTATTTTAACATGGTTTTATTTTTAAACCAGAAAATAGGAATGTAAAAGAACAAAATTTCTAAATATGCTAAAAATTTGGTAGTCTCAATAGTCCTCATGGAATTAGTAAGATTTTAATATGCCACTTATACTCTTTTACTTTTAGGGAGCCACAGAGGAATACACTGGTATCCAAGGGTCCATCTCATTACTACATAAGAAAATTCTTATGGGCTCGGCGCCTGTGGCTCAACGGGCTAAGGCGCTAGCCACGTACACCTGAGCTGGTAGGTTCGAATCCAACCCAGGCCCACCAAACAACAATGACGGCTGCAAGCAAAAAATGGCTGGGCGTTGTGG
>CAUYON010038661.1:0-10463 GCA_963573935.1 Arctocebus calabarensis
GCCAAACAACAATGACGGCTGCAACCAAAAAATGGCCGGGCGTTGTGGCGGGCGCCTGTAGTCCCAGCTGCTTGGGAGGCGGAGGCAGGAGACTCGCTTGAACCCAGGAATTGGAGGTTGCTGTGAGCTGTCATGCCACAGCACTCTACCCAGGGTGACAGCTTGAGGCTCTGTCTCAAAAAAAAAGAGATATAGGACTCATAATTGGGCTCATAGTTTCTCCGTCTGTAGATCCCTGATATCTTGTAGTCATGGTGGCTGAGTCTGGGAGCTCCATGGGCTGGGAGCTCTTCTCCAATAGAGCTTCATTTTGGGCTGGCGCAACATTCTGGGAAGCTGTTTGGATATTGAGGGATATGCTGCTGGCCAATGGGAGGGGATAGAAAAAGGAATGGAGAGAAGGCTGGGCAATTAAGCTGAACAAATCTGGGACAGGACTCAGGTTCACCTCAGTAGTGATAAGTGCAGACACTCTGGAGTCAGGTGGCTTGGGTTCAAATCTTGGCTTATTAGCTATGTGAATTGGCCAACTTACTTAACTTCTCTGTGCCTCAGTCTCCTGGTCTGTAAAATGGGTGTGATAAAAATAGAACAACTCCCTTGTAACTATGGTGGTTGTAGGATTAAATGAGTGAATAGGTATAAAGCGCATATTCAAGAACAGTTCCTGGTATACAGCAAGGGCTCAATTAAGCATCTGATTAACACAAAAGAGGTGAGGTGTTCAGGGTGAAGCAGGTAAGGCTATCATGGACTCTTCTCTTTTAGCCTCCACATCTAATCATCACCAATTTTACCTTTCAGAAGGTTCAATTTTTCTTGGCCTGATAATTTCCCCCACCTCATCGGCACAACTCTGGTTCAGCCTTTCATATTTGCACCCAGGGACTCCTAGGATAGCCCCTTGCCACTCCCCAGCCTCTGAACTCTGCTATCTGAATAATCCAACACTTGGGCCTGACCCTGCTCAAAATCCTTTAATAGCTCCCTACTGCCTCAAGATAAAGCTCCAGCTCCTAACTGAGAAGGCTCTGTGTGTTCTAGTCCCTGACTACCTTCCAGCATCCTCTCCTGCTCAGCCTTTATTCTTCAGTAACCTGATTGGCTTGTCTTTCCCCAGCCATAAATGCTGTTTTTTAGCTCTAGGCTCATATGCACCTTCTGATCAGGATGCCTCTCCCCCTCCACCTGTCTGATGCCTCATCTTTAACACTTAGCTTAGTGGCTCCCTCAGGCTGGGCTAAATGGCCCTCTTTGGTGCCCCTACTATACTTGTTGCAGTTCTGTCATTTAGCATACAGTGGCCCAACTATTATGACAATGTGAACTTGGGCATTTTGGCTCTTGCTGTTGGCCCAGCACTGGCACAGTGCCCAGGACTTTGGAATGAATGAATGAATGAATGAATAAATGGACTAGCTTCCAGATGGTGACCATGTGGCCAATGTGACAGGGGTGCCATGACTCTTGCAACTCCATGGCAGACTCTGGATGACTGACTGAGAAGCCTTAAAACCCAAAGCAATGGGTGGTGCCTGTGACTCAGTTGGTAAGGCACCGGCCCCATATACTGAGGGTGGGTGGTTAAAGCCCAGCCCTGGCCAAACTGCACCACAATAATAGCCGGGAGTTGTGGCAGGCACCTTTAGTCCCAGCTACTCGAGAGGCTGAAGCAAGAGAATCGGCTTTCTCTTTCACTTTAGGCATCTGGTCAGAATGGAAATCCCAGCCACGCAGACACCTGTCTCAGTCATCAGTAGTTGACAAATATTTATTAAGCACTTACTCGTGTCAGCACTGTGCCAGACACTGGGTCACGTCACTGCCCTAACCCGAAGGTGCTTATAGTCTAGCCTGGAGCCCCAAGGTTTATCCAAACACCCTGTCCTAGTCCCCAACACCCTGCTCTTTCCCACTCCTAATCTCCCAGTATTGCCAGAGCTGAGAGAACCATGGAGACCAGTGGTTTGGGACACAAACATCCAGAGAGGGAAAGGGACTCACTTGAGGTCACAGCATTGGGGCTATCCCAGCTGGGTGCTCCCGTCCCCTTGCCAGGCAGCTGCTTCTGAAAGTCATGAGTGGGTGGGGAGTGGGTGTGGCTACACAGCCCCATCTCCTCAGGGTCACCCAAGCTCTTGGCTCATTATGGGCTGTCTGGCTCCAGCAGCTGGCTGGGCCCCTAGAGGGTGGAGCAAGATTACCGCCAGGCCATCAGTTTCCAGGAGAATCCAAGGACAAAGTTTAATGGGATCCAGGCCTTCCTCCTCAGTCCTTTGGGTCAGATGCCTTTTTAATCCTTCTTTGCACACTCAGTCTATCCTCCTAGCCAGGGACACAGAATCTCAGAGGTCCCCTCACCTAAAATGCCCCCTCCCATGGTTTTACTTGAGGTCCCACGGGAGAATGTTGCCATTGGGATGTGATAACTATCAAGTTACCAAGCCTTCAAAAACAGACCCCGCAGTGAAGGGCTGTGACATTAAGTGTCATGTAGAGATACCTAATTTTCTTGATGAGAGTAATGTCAGCTGACAAAAGTTGAGAGCACATAGGAATAGCAATTGGGAAGAAACTCCTGGAGAAGGTAAGGCATGGGCTGGGCTGTTCCAAGGGGAGAGTGGGAGCTGACAGGGGAGAGGAGGGGGCTAGTTCCCACATCAGATTTATGGTAGGGGGGGAGAAACTAGCTGAATAAAACACCTGGCCCTTCAACATCTCACTAGACATTATGTGCTTTTCACAGCAATTCAAACAGCCCTGGGAGGCAGGTAGGGGCCTCACTGCCCATCTTTTATATAGAAGACTGTTACTAACACGGTCACAAACACCACCCCACTCAATCTTCCCAGCATCCTGTACAAGTTCAAAAAATTTAAGCATTTTATCCAAAATGACACAGATGATGAATGGTCCCAAGTTTGGTCAACTCCAAGGGATGTAGTGGCATCCTCCTACCTTCCCACAGAAGCTCACTAGAGCAGAGACCTGCTCTAGGACATGGCTAAGAGTCACCCCGCTAAAGGGGAAGAGGGGGCGGGAGGAGGACAGTTTCCAGGTTCCAGAGGCCCCTAGGAACCTCTCCTTCTGCTCTGATCCCCACAGAATCTGTGGGCATCCCACCTCTCTCTCCCCCACCTGTCCTGCAGAGATGGGACAAGGAACTGGCCGCCTTTGCCAAAGCCTACGCACAGCAGTGCATATGGGGCCACAACAAGGAGCGCGGGCGGCGCGGCGAGAACCTCTTCGCCATCACGGACGAGGGCATGGACGTGCCTCTGGCCATGGAGGAGTGGCACCAGGAGCGCGAGCACTACAACCTCAGCGCCGCCACTTGCAATCAGGGCCAGATGTGCGGCCACTACACGCAGGTGCGTGGCCGGGAGAACGGGCTGGGTGGGGCCATGTGCTCAGTGGGCGGGGCCGGGACGGCGAGGGGCTGGGCGAACTCTTCCCTTCACCGCCCCAGCTGCCTTCTTTCAGGTAGGCGGGTGGCACTTAGCTCCTTTATAAATCTTGTCTTTCCACTGCAGTTAATGTGCTATCTAGGTCTCTGAGGAGTCGGTTTCTCTACAAACCTTTAAAAACCTAGGCCTTTCCTGGCCTCCTGATGATAGACATAGCTAGAAGTCACAGACACAGTTTCAAGGACTGTAGTTATTGTCCTAGAGGTTATAGGACAATAGTCCTGAGCCCTGGCCCAAGTTGTGCAGAGCTGTTTGCCCCTGCGGCAGATGCTCCTAACTTCCTTCTGTTCTCTTTTGCTCTTGTAGTTAATTGTGGTGTCAAATTTGCTGCTTCGAAACTGCCAGGACTGATAATGCAAATAGACAATTTTCTTTAATTTTTCTTTTGCTTTTTATTTTATTTTATTTTTATTATCTTTATCATTAAATCATTTTCTTTTGCTTTTAAAAGCTATGT
This sequence comes from Arctocebus calabarensis, assembly GCA_963573935.1. Classification (NCBI taxonomy): domain Eukaryota; kingdom Metazoa; phylum Chordata; class Mammalia; order Primates; family Lorisidae; genus Arctocebus; species Arctocebus calabarensis. Next base: position 3,925 of record CAUYON010038661.1, read on the forward strand.
GTGGACCAGGCACGGTGGCTCACACCTGTAATCCCAGCACTCTGGGAGGCTGAGGTGGGTGGATTGCCTGAGCTTACAGCCTGAGCAAGAGCTAGACTCCATCTCTAAACATAGCTGGGCGTTGTGGTGGGAGCCTGTAGTCCCAGCTACTCAGGAGGCTGAGGCAAGAGAATCACTTGAGCCCAAGAGTCTGAGGTTGCTATGAGCTGTTACACCATGGTACTCTATTGAGGGCGACAAAGGGAGACTCCATCTCAAAATAAAATACAATAAAATAAATTAAAAAAAAAAGCTATGTGTAAAATAAGAGCAAATTGTCACTGAATGAAGATTTTCAGGAGCCTTTGGACAGCATTTCCTATCTCTCATGGTCACCTTTTGCTTGTAGAGAACCTGCAGGCTTGGGGCCACATGTGGCCTTCTGGATCCTTGAGTGTGGTCTTTTGGATGAATCCAAATTTTACAGAACAAATCCTTTTAATAAAGAGATATGTTCTGTGAAGTTTAGATTGGGTTGAGTGCCCCCACTTGAGGATTTGGAGCGCCACATGTGGCCTTGAGGCTGCAGGTTCTCCACCCCTGCTTCTCCTTCCAAATGCTTATTTGTTGTACAAACAATAACATGACAGACAATTAAAAGATAAAGAAACCAATTATCTTCCCACCCACATCCACCAATTTCATTTTTCAATTTCTCTTTGTGTGATATTTTTACTCTTAACCTTTAGGAAATGAAATCGCAATGGCACCCACCCATGTCAGGAAGTTGTGAGGGCCTGGCACTCTCCCGGCTTGCTTCCCTTGGGACTCTGCCACCACTGCCTTCCCCCTCAACATGCTTCACCTCAGCTTTCTGCAAGGGGTTTTAGGGTACAGGCATTGTGCCTGGAAGATGCTCAACAATTGTACCTTGATTTACGCACAGATTCCTGGGTAGATTTGGCCTGGAAATAGCAAGGGGAATTTTCTGGTCTCATCCTATGGTTGAGGTTGTTTGACTTTTTAAGCTTTATACTTAAGACAGAAATCATTCTAGAAACAGCCAGAGCAGGTCCCTGCTTACCTGTGATTCAGGGGAAGTTCCATGTCCAAAATGGCTTCCCCATTCCCTTTCTTGGACTTTTCTTGTTGCTGGTATCTAAGAGTCTACCATTTGAAATTCATTACTTTAGATGTACCCTATGTTTAAAATGCAACCACATCTAGGAAGAGCCCACAGGAAAAATTTATGAGGACATATCAGAGACCTGGAAAGGTTTTGAGACGGGAAGGAGGCCTGCTGAAGTGGTGTGTGTGGTTGGCAGGGGAGAGCAGATTGCTCTGGACAAACTCTCTTCTCCTATTCAATTTTGTCCTGAAGTTCCTTTGGGGAAGAACTGAAGAAATAAAATAAAAGAAAAATAAAATTTTGTCCTGAGGCTGCATGTTCTCAGGGACTTGGATCCCACAGGCTACAGGGTGCTTCCTGCCCAGACCCACAGAAAGCTGGTGTAGAGTGACACCAGGAAGGGGCTTTGCTACCCAGCACAGGGCTAAGCTATGAGGTTTGCCCTCCTTCAGGTGGTTTGGGCCAAGACAGAAAGGATTGGCTGTGGTTCCCACTTCTGTGAGAAGCTCCAGGGTGTTGAGGAGACCAACATCCAATTGCTGGTGTGCAACTATGAACCCCCGTAAGTTCTGGGGGAGCCCGGGGAATGGGGAGGAGGCCGAAGTGGGCAGAGCTGAGGAGCCTAAGGTAGCCCAAGTTGGGGCCGAATAGGCAGCAGAGCCCAAGGGGCACTTCTAGATTAGGTGTGTGTGGGGGATGGAGATGGGGTCTGGAAGGGGTCTCTCCCCCAGCATCCTTCTCACCTCCTGTAGGGGGAACGTGAAGGGGAAAAGGCCCTACCAGGAGGGGCCTCCGTGCTCTCAATGTCCCCCAGACTACCGCTGCGCGAATTCCCTCTGCGGTGAGTGAGGGGCAGAAAAGAGACGCGATGCCAACTGGGCAGGGGAGGTCCGGGAGGGTTGCGATGACCAAGGTAGCGGATCACTCTGCCCCATTGTCGTCGGTATGCAAGCCACTTTGGAGTCCTGTCATTCCAAGTCTCCTTAGCCAGACCACAGCGAGACCACAGCGCGAGGTGGCGGTGGCTAGACCGAAAGGCCCTAGGGCGTGGGCGTGGCCAGAAGGCTGAGACCGCGGCCTGGGATAGGGTGGGCGGGCCAAGAGCAAGCTGAACAAGTCCGACTGTAGAATTCCCTTGAGAGAGGAAGTGGGCGGGCACAGGAAATCTGGACAAGGAGGTTGGATAGAGGAGCAGTTGTGTCATTAACAAGAAGTAACATTTATTGTCACTGAGGGACATCCGCTGGGAGGTGTGTGTGTTTGTATGTTTTGCTAAAACTTTTGGTCACCTCACGTTGGCTGCAGTGGAATGAGGAATGTGAGGTCCTGCTTGCAGCACTAATGCCAGTTCTTGACTATCTTATCAGAACCCGTCAGAAGCTCGGAAGATGCTCAGGATTTGCCTAACCTGCTAACCCAGGCACCATCTTCCCTGGCAACTGTCTCTACAAAAATGGGTACTCCATCTTCCATAGCAACAGAGATTCCATCCTTCTTGGTAACAGAGGTCTCAAGCTCCCTGGCAACCAAGGCTCTGCCTGCTGTAGAAACCCAGGCCCCTACTTCCTTAAAAACGAAAGACTCCTCTTCCTTGGCAATAGAGGCTCTACTTTCAACAGCAGAATCCCCTTCCATTTTGGCAACTCACAGCCTGCTTTCCTGGGATAAGGAGGTGGTTACCATTCCCAAATCAACCCATATTCCTATTCCCAAGTCAGCAGACAAAGTGACCAGCAAAACAAGGGCACCCTCCATGAGCCCAGAGAAATTTCTGCACCCCAAGATGTTCCTAATAGGGACAGGGAAGCCCCTACACCATGCCCAGGAAAAGGCTGAGGCTGAGGCCAAGGCTGAGTTGCCTTCGTCCAGTGAGGTTTTGGCCTCAGTTTTTCCAGCCCAGGACAAGCCAGGTGAGCTGCAGGCCACACAGAACCACATGGGGCACACCTCCTCCAAGTCCCTGTCCAATTTCCCCAATACCTCTGCCACCGCTAATGCCATCGGTGGGCGTACCTTGGCCCTGCAGTCATCCTTGCCAGGTAAGGCATGTAGCATCTGCCCTACCTTCCCTCCTGGGCCTAGCATGTCGGCATCCTGCCCTCGGCATAGGTGGTATGAGCCTGATGTGGCATGCACCCCCTATCTAGGCGCTTCCTCTCTGGCTGCTGCCCACCCCCTGTGCATGATGGGGGTGAGTGGGAGGTCAGGTGTGGCTATTTTCAGGCTGAGACAAAGCCTCTCCCTTCCCACAGGTGCTGAGGCCCCTGAGAAGCCTAACATTAAGTCAGGGCTGAACTCAGGCTCTGGTCATGTGTGGGGCCCTCTCCTGGGACTACTGCTATTGCCTCTCCTGATTTTGGCTGGAATCTTCTGAAGGGGACATGACTCAAAGGCAAGGCCTGGTGTGGGGTCCCCAGCCTCGTGCCCCCTCTGGATAATCTTTCTCCAAGTGAGAGCACAGCTTCCTGGGCAGGTTCTGTTCTGTGGCCCAGCAGTCCCCTTCATCCTCGCTTCTGGCGAGATGTTAGCCTGCACTGGTTTCCTTTAGGAAGCTTATACAGGGCCAACCCTTGGTGCTACCCCAGGGGTGCCTCTGCCTCTGGGAAGGCCCAGCCCTCAGCCAGAGGCAGACTGTTCTCAGTAGGATGCCTGTGGCCATGTGTTCCTGCTCTCCCAGAGACAGAGGGCCTCAGGCTTCCCAGGAACCCCTTGGCCCTTCCCAGCACTGGCCTCTTCCTTGAGCCATCTCAGTTCAGGGCTGTCACCAGAAGTGCCTTTTGCCTTCCCAGGGTGAAGAGATCAGCTGTCCTCCTGCCATCTTCCCCACCCTATCCCCAACCCCTCAAACAAGATGCATGTTGGCTTAAGGCCCTCTGCAAGGGAAATGATGCAGGGCATGTGCTTCAACCACAGCATCCTGGAGGCAAAAGGCCTGGCTGGGGGCCGGCCACCTGCTACGATGACTGCACATCTGATTGCACACTGGGCCCAAATCTCCTATCCTTCCCATCTGAGCCCTGGGGGTGAGACATAGGGATTCTGGAACATTCACTGCCTGTCTGGCCTGGGTCTCTCCCCAAGTGCCTGTGTAGCTGGGGAGCGGGGTTGTAAGGGGTAGATGAAGGACAAGGCCCACTCAAGTGGGGGCTCTCTGGGTGGGGGTTCTGGGAGGGAAGGGAAGCGACCCTGGACTCTTGAATAAAAGCTGTCTGAAAGTACGAAGTCTCAGTGCTGGTGAGGGGCAGGAGGCGCAGATTGTTCAGGGGCTCTGAAGAGGCTGAACTCCTACCAGCTGTTATCTTCTCTTTCACGTCCTTCTCCGCCCAAACACTCCGTTTAGTGTCTTCTCTTTGGGACACCCTTCCTTCCTTTCCTGTAGTTTACTCCATCCTCAAATCATAGGTGGCCAAGAATGGGGAGAGAGCTGAGAGAAGGCCAAGGGTGCTGAGCTGACTCTCCCAGCTTCAGGAGTCCGCAGGGGAACCTGGGTGGGATTAGGGTCCAAGATCATGCTGTGGATATGACCAAGGGGTGCTGCTGCCCAGGCCTGTCTGGGACACTATGGTCAGAATGTACCAGAGAGAAGGCTTTGTCAACCCTGGATGCTTGGAGGAGTCCCAAGGACCAGGAAAGCTTAAGTGTATGGGAAAGAAAAGGGGATCAACAAGCCAAGCATGGCGCTTTATGCCTGTAAATCCTAGCACTCTGAGAGGCCAATGCAGGTGGATCACCTGAGCACAGGAGTTCAAGACCCGCCTGAGCAAGAGCAAGACCTCCACTCTATTAAAAATAGAAAGAAAAAAAAAAAGCCAGGTATTGTGGTGGGTACTTATAGTCACAGCTACTCGGGAGGCTGAGGCAGGATGATCTCTTGAGCCCAGGAGTTTGAGGTTGCTTTGAGCTATAATGCCACAGCATTCTACCCAGGGTGACAGAGTAAGACTCTGTCTCAAAAAAATAAGTGTAACTCAGCCAGGCATGGTGGCTCTACTTGTAATCTTAGCACTTTGATTAGTAGGAGGATCATTTGAAGTCAAGAGGTCAAGGCCACCCTGAGCAGGAGTGGTAGCAGGCCCTTGTAGTAGTCCCAGCTACTTGGGAGGCTGAGGCAGGAGGATCACTTGAGTCCAGAAGTCCAAAGCTGCAGTGAAATATGATGATGACACTGCACTGTAGCCTGGGAAACAGAATGAGACCGTTTTAGAACAAAAACAAGAACAGAAAACCCCAAAGTATGTAACTCAATGGTTAGTTTGTATAGCCATCACCACAATCAATTTCAGATCATTTTCTTCACACACCCCCCAAAAAAACTCTCCCTGGTAGCAGTTTTTCCCCATCCCCCTCAACTCCCCTAGCTCCAAGTAACCATTAATCAATTTTCTATCTAAATGGATTTGTCTATTCTCAACATTCCACATAACTTTATTTTTTGAGACAGGGTATCTGTCGCCCAGACTGGAGTGCAGTGGTATGATCATAGCTCATTACAATCTTACACTCCTGAGCTCAAGAGATCCTCCCACCTCTGCCTCCCAAGTAGCTGGGACTACAAGGCTGCACCACCACACTCAGGTAATTTTTCTTTAGAGATGGGGTCTTGCTATGTTGCCCAGGCTGATCTTGAATTTCTGGCCTCAAGCAATTCTCCCGCCTTGGCTGGTATTATAGGCTCCATACAAATTCTTGACAAATTGCATATGTAGTCTTTTGTGACTGTTTCTTTCATGTAGCATAATTCCAAGGTTCATCCGTGTTGTAGCATGGATCTGAACTTTGTTTTAATTGCCAAGTAACATTCCATCTTACAGGATATGTTGGTTGGTTTTTTTTTTTTTTTTGAGACAGAGTTTCACTATGTTGCCCTGTAGAGTACTGTTGCATCACAGCTCACAGCAACCTCAAACTCTTGGACTTAAGTGATTCTCTTGCCTCAGCCTCCCAAGTAGGTGGGACTATAGGCACCCACAAATCCCGGCTATTTTTTTGTTGCAGTTGTCATTGTTGTTTAGCAGGTCAGGGCCAGGTTCAAACCTGACAGCCTGGGTGTATGTGGCTGGTGCCCTAACCACTGAGCTACAAGCGCCGAGCCTGAATATGTTTTATTTATCCATTCATCATTAGACATTTGGGTTGTTTCCCCTTTGGGTTACTATATGCATTCATGTACCAGTTAGTTTTTTTTGAGACAGCCTCAAGCTGTCACCCTGGATAGAGTGCTGTGGCATCACAGCTCACAGCAACTCCTGAGCTCAGGAGTGTAAGATTGTAACTGGTACATGGACTCAAGCGAGTCTCTTGCCTCCACCTCCCAAGTAGCTGGGACCACAGGCGCCTGCCACAATGCCTGGCCATTTTTTGGTTGCAGCCGTCCTTGTCGTTTGGCGGGCCGGGCTGGATACGAACCTGCCAACTTGGGTGTACGTGACTG